>SNQJ01S0001134.1:220456-237876 GCA_010110895.2 Picea sitchensis
CAACTGTAAAAAAGAGTCGATCCTCGCTTTCTCTTTAATGATCCCCAACCTTCCATGTACTGCGCACTAGGATCACAATAGCTAACCTACAAAAAATTCTTTATAGGGTCCTGCATCCATTTATTATTCCAAACATTCTTTATATGCATAGGAATAACATATCTTTCACTATTCTTATCAGATCTACTCATATCAAATATTCTTTCTTCTAGTTGCGCCCTATTTTTCAGGCTGGGAATTTTTTTATCAAACATACCTAGATCCATATTCTTGAAACAAAAATTTCCACTTATCTTACTTTCGATAGAGCACAAATCTTCCAAATCTAAAACTTTTCACTATTCTTACCTCTATTAGAGCACAAAGCGTTCAGATCTTACCTCTTTTCTTCAGATCTTCCTCCTTCCTTAGCATAGATCTTCGCAAGTCAAGTAGCATATCTATGCACAGAGATTTCTTTATTTTCCTTAGTTCCCAACAATCACAATTTCAGGTCAGATCTTCGCACAAATCTCCTTTTTCCTCAGTTCCCAGCAATCACAGTTTCAGTCCCGACAACGGAACCATTTGTTGGCATAGGGGCAAACCCAAGGTTCAATGCTACAATAGTGCACCAACAAAACCCTAACTAACATCCCTTTCAGAAACACCTGCAAAGCAGATGAAGTCTCACCCTAGGTAGAATAAGGGGTGGTAACAGGACTCCAGTGTCTGCAACCTTAGCCGGGACATAGATATGTGATTGTAACACCTTAACAAAGCACTTATTTATTACAGTTCATTAATATTCATCTTTAGTTCACAACACAACTAACCCTAATAGTATATCATCACAATATTCACACAGATCCATGAGATTCAAGCACTAAGCATACAAATAGAGATCATATCTAACATTCATTCACATTACTCAACACTAAACTATCATATCATATTCACCTATCATCTAAAATCGCACTAAGCAATGAATCAAAAGAACAACCAAAAGCACAAAGCATTCACAACACAGGATATACATGGTTCACCCCCACTCTGAGGCTACGTCCACCAACTCTTCGTCTTCTTTATTAGCTTCTTTCAATATTCTTACATGCACAAAGCCTCAAAATCAACTCCACAAAGGAAAGTAGATCTGTGCACCTTGATAGATCCTCCTTCCTTGAGTTATAGCACAAATCCTTCCACAGTCTCTTACAATCATTTTCACTTAGCTCTGCAAGCCTCACACAGTATGCACAAATAAATTAGCACTCAACACTTAGCACACTTGCAACAGACTAGTCACTATTCACTTAGCATCACATAGATGTGCCTCTTCTTACATCGCCTAGACATCTATTTATACATTACAAAATAGGCCTAAGCATGGTTAAAGCCATGGGACGACATCCCTATACCCGTTACATAACCCAAAAACCAAAAAAGAACTAAAGAGGGGCCAAGATCCTGCAATCTCTGCTTCGTTGTGTGCTCCTCTTTCGACAGCCTGTCGAAGTCCCAAAAATAGGTCAAACATGACCAAGGATCCTCAAAACTTGGTCAAGTGCCAACATAATTCTAGAAAAAAAATTATTGCGAAAATGGTGAGATGACCTGTAAATAACTTACCTTAGAAAGCATCATCAAAATAATTTATCCTCCCTTGTATTTTGACCTTCCTTACTTCACCTTCCCTATGAAATTCGCCTTAGATGTCCTTTGGTTACCTCAATCACTTGTATATATTCAATATGATCAAGTGTAATTAAATGAGATACCCTTTCCTCTTATTTATACTTTTATGTAGCTTCCTCAAGGGGTTACCTTCTAACCATCTTAAACCACTTTCCTTATTTTAGGGCTCACCCATTTCTAACCACTTGTCCACTTAGTAATTTATCCATTAACTTTATTATTTAAATAATTTATTTTTTATCCACTTTGACTTATACTACACTCGTCACTTCACTTTTACCTTCTAACCATCTTAAACCACTTTCCTTATTTTAGGGCTAACCCACTTCTAACCACTTGTCCACTTAGTAATTTCTCCATTAACTTTATTATTTAGATAATTTATTTTATATCCACTTTGACTTATAGTACACTCATCACTTCACTTTATTATTTAAATAATTTCTTCTTTGTAACCACTTTGACTACTTTGATAGTTTGGGGCTTCCAGATGACTCATGAGGGTTCTCCAACTTCACATGTCCATAACTCTCTAACCATGAGGATTTATGCGACGTTCCACATACAATCGGAAATGGAATGACATGTACTATCCATATAGAATATTCTTACCTTCAAATATATTAAAAATCATACCATTATACATCAAACAAACTTGGTTCCATTACCCAAACCTTTGTTCTACCAGAATTCGCTACCGGACTTTCTTCAAGCAATGACATCAATGAAAACCAACCCAAATAATCAACAATATACCCCTTTGGTATTGATGGAAACTCTCTAATGAAATACTGAAGTCATATCACTCATTCTCCCCCTGTGACCATCGCTCCCCATGGAACCATGCCTCTGTGCTCTTTCTCCAAGAATTTACCTTAGCATCTGATAAATCTCTCCCCCTTTGTCATCAATGGAAAATATATTGTTCCATATGGGGTTTCTCCCCCTGACTGAACTCTTCCTGAAAGTGATCTCCCAACCTGAAATATCCTCTTTATGGTGCTTCCTCATGTAAATCTAAGACATATAATATAATCATTCAAAAGCATTCATTTTCGTGTAAAAATTACTCTAAGTCTCTGGCGAATATACTCAAAGGCTTCCCATGGAAGCGATTTTGTAAAGATGTCTACCACTTGTTCTTTTGTGCCCACATATTCAAATTTGATATTCTTCTCTGCAACTTGTTCCCATGGAAAGTGATACTTGATTGGAATGTGTTTTATCTTGGACTGCATCACCGGGTTCTTTGAGATATTGATGGCGCTTGTATTATCACATTAGATTGGAATGGGCTCATCATACTCAACTTGTATATCTATCAGAATTTGTTTCATCCATAAAACATATGTCTAACATCTTGTTTCTGCAATATACTCCGCTTCGCTATAGATAAATATATTGATGATTGTTTCTTTCTTATCCAAGATACTAAACACTCACCCAAGTAGAATGTTGCTCCATTGGTGATTTGTCGGTCATCAATGCAACCTACCCAATCTACATCTGTGTAGGAAATAAGTGATAGGTCCTTTCCTTTTGGATACCATAATCCAAATTGTTTTGTTCCTTTGAGATATCTGAAAATCTTCTTCACTGCTAAGACATGTGATTCCTTTAGTGATGCTTGAAATCGTGGCACATGTCCAAATTCTTGCATTACATCTGGTATGAATGTTGTCACATATAGTAAGATACCAATCATTGACTTGTATTGCCTCTGTTCTGTAGACTTTGAATAATCATCTTTTCTCAACTTGCAACTGATTTGCATAGGAGCGGTAACTGGTTTGCAATCATCCATTCCGAACCTCTTTAGCATTTCTCTGATATACTTAGTTTGAGAAATAAAAATTCTTCGGTTGCTTTGACGTATTTGAAGACCCAGAAAGAAGGATATTTCTCCAAGTAATGACATTTCAAAATCATTCCGCATATTCTTTGCAAATTTCTGGCTTAACATGTCATCGGTACTTCCAAAACTAATATCATCAACATAAACTTCAATTAATAAAAATAACATTTTGAGTTACCTTGATGTAGAGTTTGTTGTCTTCACTTTCTTTTATAAACCCTACCTGTTGTAGATATTTATCCATTCTAGAGTACCATGCTCTAAGAGATTATTTTAGACCATACAATGCCTTCTTCAATTTACACACATAATCTGTGTTCTCTGACAACTGAAATCCTTCCATTTGTTCAATGTAGACTTCTTCTTCAAGTTCCCCATTCATAAATGTTGATTTCACGTCCATATGATACACTTTAATATTATTGGAGCATGCATAAGCTAAGAGAAATTGGATTGATTCCATTCTAACAACTGGGGGAAATGTCTCTTCAAAGTTGATTCCTTCAACCTGTGTATATCCTTTACATACCAATATAGCTTTGTTCCTTGTAACATGTCCATATTCATTCAATTTATTTCTAAAAACCCTGTTTGTGCCAATCACATTGTTATTCTTTCCTCTTGGAACCAATTCCCAAGTGTCATTCTTCTCTATTTGATCTAATTCTTCATCCATGGCCTTATTCCAGAATTCATCCTTGCTGGCCTCTTCAAAATTGCTTGGTTCAATCATAGATAAGAGTGCTAGGTGTATTTGTTCTAGTGAATGGATTATTGTTCTAGTCTCAACTCTTGTATATTTGTTTCCAATAATCTGATCTGAAGGATGATTCTTTTGTACTTGTTTGCTAGGTGTCTTTGGAGGAACTTGTTGAACTTTTTCTTCTACTTCTTTATGATCCTCTTCATATTCCCCTTCTACTTATTCTTCATCTTTTGCTTCTTCTTTGTAAAGTTGTTCCATTGATTCATTTTCTTCTTCCTTTAATTCTCCTCCACCTGTTTCATTAATTGTTACATTGATGCTTTCCACAACTTTGTTCAAACTCATATCATAACAATTGTATGATTTACTTGTACTTGAGTAACCAACAAGTACTCCTTTGTCCACATGAGAGTCAAAATTTCCCATTCTTCCATCTTCTCTTTTGATGTAACATTTGATTCCAAATACTCTGAAGTGCTTCACATTTGTTGGTCTTCCTTTCCATAGCTCGTAGGGAGTTTTATCATTGTTGTTTATGAGCATTACTTTGTTTTGAATGTGAATTGTTTATACCTTTGCATGTGTCCAAAACATGCTCGTCAGGTGAATCCATTAGCATTGTTAGAGCCATTTCTTGTCTTGTCATGTTCTTTCTTTCAACCCTCCACATTTTGTTGGGGTGTCCTAGCAAAGAATTGCCTTTTTATTCCATCCTTTCTTTATGATGGTCCATAATTACTTTGAAGTGAACTCTCCTCCATTATCAAATCTCAAACATTTGATTTTGAATCATTTCACATTTTCAACCATTTCCTTCTAGACCTTTAGGGTTTCAAAATCTTCTTACTTATTCCTTTTAAACCCTTTGTTATAGTTGGACCAACTATATCGAAATGTGAACAATTTCTAGTGGTATTGTTGTTGAATATTCCTTTGATTTGAACTACGGTCTTTGTTTTTCTTTCCTTGTTGACAATGTTTTGATAAAGTGTTGTTTGGTTTTGCTTGTGATAAAGAGCATTTCTCCTAATTTTCCTTTGTGTCTGAACCACTCTATGAATCCATTATCTGAGTCCACTATCATATATCTTTCAAAACACCTTTAAGTGTTTTCTGAATATATATGTACATGCCAAGACTTTATTGCACAAGCTGTCCATAATGTTGACCCATTTATGACTATACTATCATGGAGTCTTCACTACTGTTTGGAATTAATCTATCAAGCTATACTTCTACTAACTAGCAACTACTGCGGACTTGTCTGCTCAGAGCTACGCAATCTTCTTCTTGAAGGATGGTTCTTTGTGCTAGTAGCATCCTTGACTATGCATAGAACCCCCATTTCTAATATTCATATTACTTGGGAGTCTCTAATCCATATGGATTAGAGACTCCCAAGTAACAATTCCTTCTCTGATGTGTATTAATATCATCTTCATTGGTATATTCATAATCTCCCTAAGCTCTAACCCATTTTTTACGTCTGGATTAATCTTTCACTACAATGCCTAAAGTACAATCTCTTAAACATGTTCCTTATTTACATGTCCTTCTTTTCTTTGATGATTTTTCCAAACCTTTTTGTATTTAATGTCTTTCTTTTTTTCTACCGAGAATTTTTCTTCATTTTTCATTTTATTGCCAATCTTCACGATCTTTGGGACCTAGTATTTGTTCACCTATTCTTCGTGTTTTCTTATCCATACTTTTATATATCTGATGTCAGTGTTATTTGTCATGGAAGTATCGATCATGCTTTCTACAATCACTAGCTATGTTGTCCATATTTATGACATTTTGTAACATTCAATTGCGTGGGGCCCATATAGGCACTTCTTGCTTGAACATTTATTTTATAAACCTTGCAATGCGCAACCTTATGTCCAAAATTAGTCTTTAAAAATGACCATAAAAGAAATTTACATGCACAGAGTGAATGATCTTCTTTGTGGTGTATGTTGAGTGAAAAATATGTCACATAAATTCTCAGCGATTTAATGTCAACCAGGAGCTCGCAAGCTTAGAGGCACAACACAATATATGCGAGGATTGAAGTTGTCTATTCTAAGCTACTAAAACAAAGAACACAAAATAGCATGAATATATACAGAGTAATTTTACCACCATATACAACACATGGGTGTCTTGGCATCGATTACGTAGAACCCCTTCCATCCTTAAACCCAAGTACCATAATCTTAACGAAATAGAGAGATCAAATGGAAGCATGTCTTGTATTCAAAGAATATGATTACATCAATTCATATCAATTAAATCTCCTCTCGACTAACCTCAAGGATCAACCTATCAATTCAAAACATGGGCATTTCCTGAACTTCACACCTGTATCTCCATCTATCTCTATCTTCCCATCTCCATCTATCTCTTTGAGGAGAGAAGGCTCTCCTATTTATACAGAACATGAAACTACCTCATTAATGGAGATCTAGGAGAGAATAGTGGATCTCCATTAAAAATCTCATATAGTTACAAACAAATGGCAAATGATGAGACACATATCCTTTTTTACCTTTATCCAAATCTCCTTCCATATCTTGAAGGGAATCCGAATTTGAGTATTGGAGGCCACATAAAGTGTCTTGGAAGCTTCAAATCACCTACACATGTCAACAAACTCATTCTAATTGTTGGGTATAAGTATAAGTATATTATTTTCTAAGTTTAACCACAAATTCACTTAAAAATGTTAAGAATTGATAGAATTTTGGAAAAGCATGGTTATAACCCAATAATGAGGTAAAAGTAATGATGTGGAGGTGATATGAAGGTGAAATGGAAGTATTTGTGAAGGTTTTAGTGAATTAAGGGAGTGAAAATAAGGACCATTTTGAGACTCAACTTACCCCAAATGAAGATATTGCATGTCCTCATGCAATCTATTACTTTTTGATACTTGAGCTTTTGGCTTAACTCTGCATGATATCATTTACATAACTTTTGAAAAGTGTTTTTGATGAGCGCAACTTGGTTGGTTCTTGTGTTTCAACCATACTTTGTTTGTTGCATTCAACTTTAATGTATGATATTTGCATATTGATAATGTGATTTTTATTGCAGATTATTTTTGTTGGAATGCATCATGGTTGGTTCTTGTGTGACAGCCATGATTGTGTCCAACATCAATTATCTTAAGTACTTTTTTTTGAAAAGCCATTTATATGCTCATGATGATGTAATAGTAATTATATCTTGAAAGTATGTGGGCTTTGAATGTTTTATGAGTGTGGTAACATATGAATGTGAATATATTCCCCCCCCCCTCAACTGATGGTTTTGGCAATTTTGACAAAATGAGGAAAGGAAGTGAAGATTTTCCAAAAATTATCATTCTAACTTTTCAAGGAATTAAATGGTTAAAAGTTAGAAAATATCATACATTAACTTACCTTTTCAAAATGGATGAGAGTTGTGCACACGTGGCTGCAAAATTCTGTTCATAATCTTCTTTACTTGGTTGTGAAAAGGTCGAAAAAGTGAATCTTTAATTGTTGCTGCATCTGGCTTTACTTCATCATTGTTGGATCTTAGCACGGAATGTTCCGAGAATACGTTGTTGGATCTTCTCATTGAATGTTAGGAATGCTGGCACATTTGGATCTTCTCACGAATATTGAGATGCAGCTGTGGATCTTCTCTGTGCAGATGTTCCAAAATCTCTTTGATGGATCTTCTTGAATATTCGAGATCTTTGCTTTGCTGAATGCATTGAAAATGTATAAGGCTTGGAAGGAATACAAAATATAGAAGTTACATTTCCCCCCTAACCTTATTTATTGACTTGTCCTCAAGTCATGACAATATGAGAAAACGATGAAAGGAAAGATGCTGCATCTGCTATGAAATATGGGCCTTCCCAGGTCATCCAGCGATTGATGGCACAGATCTTACTATGTGATTAAATGTGTTGGTGTCAAACATAGCAAGAAGTTGTTGACTTAGTAGCCATTAATGAATGCCAATAGTCAACACGAGAGCTCCCACCACTGATTCCAATGGGAGTCAAGATACCTAACACATCTTTGTAGGTACAAATAAGTTTGTTGTGGTTGAGTCACCTACAATATCCAATGAACAAGGGATATTAATGTACTCCCATTGTTCATTGGCAAGAGCTCTGCCATTAAGGCATGCAAGCCTAAGGTGTTTTACAAAGATAGTGAACTCAGGACTTTGACTCCAATGGTGTGTATGGAAGTAGGGTTTATCGGCAAGTGTAGGAAAAGGAAACTAAAAATGAATATGTAAGGAGGGCCAAAAACTTGATAGTGTAGGAAAAATGAAACTGACAATGAATATGTAAAGTGGGCCATAAAGCTTGTAGATGAGCCTTGTTGGTTTGATTGGTGAGTTAGGATTGAAGAAAATGTAATGAAGTGTATGAAGTGAAGTGTAATGGGAAATGCTCAGTTAACATTAAAGAGGTAATCTGAGATTCGACGGGCGGAGGAGGATGCTCACGCAAAACCTAGCCCGCCGGAAAGACAAAAAGACCCGACCCTCGACTAACCCATATTGACAAGAACCGCCTCGCCGTCTTCCTCCCCACGGCATCTTCGATGTCTGGTGGCCTTGAGGAGAACAACCCCATATCCCTTGTCAGCCTGGCCCGAATGAGAAGGGAGATACGAACAACCGGCCCACCTTGAGCCGCCCACAGGCATTGAACAACCTAGCGAGAGAACAAGGCACGGCGGACATGGAGACCGGCGGCACCTCTCAATCAGGCGGCCCTTGTGAGGGTAGGCAGAAGTACATACATAGCGAGAAGGCATGCCTTTACCTCATCAACTCCAACGAGTAGAAGCGAACACATGTAGTTTATCTTGAGAACATGCCCTCGATAGCAGGATTTCACGGGACTGGCATGGCCGATGAAGATCTCGCCAAATGGATAAACATTGGTGGAACCCTAAGGGATATGAGCTCAACTTCGGTTCAAGGGTTTTTCACATCATTCTATACAACTTAGAGAGGCAAAGGCAGTCGCCGAAAATGGCCGTGCCTTCTGGCTGGCGTGTTCCTTATTACGGGCCGGACGGTTAATACGATAAGGAAGATTCACCGCATTTAGATGCGGATCGAGATATATTCCTCCTTGAGGAGTTTTGGTTGGAGAGTACAATGGGCGTGACAGCACCCACAGGACATTATGTGAAAGCATCCAAAGCTACTCGACAACGCAAGTATACCTCACGCCCGGGGATTTGTGTTTACATGAACGTTTCCAAAATCAATCCTGGCAGAATATCAAAGATGAGGTGCAAACTGCGGACTATGAACATAATTCGCTTCGATATAGAAGGTGTCATGAACATGGGCACCTTTTCGAGGGGCCGCCCTCTAATCAAGCCAGTCCACCAAACCAAATGACGCCAAACAAGCGGATGGCTTCATTCCGGTCACTGAAAGCGAATCTGACCAATGAAGCCATCCGCGGACCCCAAGCCCAGCATCACTACCAAGAACCCTTATGAGATCTTGGAGCAACTACCAGAAGAAGAGGAGAATGCAGAATCCGCACAAGAATCCCAACCACACCGCCCGCTTGAAGACACACCTTAATCTACACTTTCAAGAAATCACCATCTTGAAGACAAGAAGGGGGATACCGTCTTGCTAGATAATGACTGGCGAGAGATAGATGCAGGAAAAAGGCTGGGAGAAGCCACGAGACAAAAACTTGCAAACCCTTCGAGGAGAACAACTTATAAAAGTTCACAAGGTCTTCGCAATTCTCGGCGGTCCACATCCGCATACAGGCATAGCACTTGACCCGGGAACTTCGCTTTAGAAGAAGATCAGCGGGAAGCAAGAGGGAGAAGGGCCTTAATGCACACCAGCCCGGTCGGCGAGGAAACCTTATGATAAATTAGGGACAGATTCCTTAAGCTTTTGGGAGAGATATCTCCACCTCCCCACCTCTTAATGATGAAGGTCGTAACTTTAGGTTATCCCCGAGGCCTAAATGGGAAGTCAAGCAAGCGGATCCTTGAGGGGTACATAATGTGAAGGCGGACATCTTATTGCTTCAGAAACTAAATGCAAAGGGAGAGGTGGAATCAATGCAAGGCGCCATTTAAGTGCAACTCCATCTATGGATACTATAAGGGCCTACAGGAGGCTGGCTGCTCTGCCGGGATCCGGCCAATATCCGCCTCCGGTAAGCCCTTCCTGCTTTCCGAGCACAATCACGCCCACTACTCTCTAGCCAGGCACCAGCAGGGATGGAGCCATTACTAGTAATATATGGCCTCAAAGGGAAGTCGGGACAAAGACAAATTCATGGGTATTTCGAATTTAACCAAAGAGCGTCGTGATCAAAATGGATCGCCAGGGGAGGCGACTTCAATATGATCTTGACACTGGAAGAAAAAACGGGAGGCATCAAGCGTTTGGAAGCAGGATAGTGGTAATTTCAAAGCCCTCATTGACCATCTTAAATTAGTTGATATAGAAAACTGTAATGGTAATTTTACATGGTCCAACCGCAGATACGGGCATCAGCACATCGCTTTATTAGGTTGGATAAACAGTCCTGAAGGACATCATGGAATCGAGGGCAACTTCACGGAAGCCGGGATCCTAAGCGGGGTTCGTCGTCAGCCTGGGCTGCGGTGAACATGGGAACCGCCCTAGATACAAAGCCCGTTTGATTTGAGAAATTAGCTCTCCGGACACCCAAAAGACTTGCCAAATCACGAGTCAGAGAACAGGTAAAATAGATCCGGCTTTGCATGTACAGAATTTCAACGCTTAGCGCCTAAAAAGAACTTCAAAGCGAAGTTAAAGCTCACGGAACAAAGCTGACCGCATCGCATACGACATCAAAGGCCATCGAAAGCGGTTCCGGAGGGAAATTGAAATCCTCATCGCGGGGTCGAGCGGCGAGAGATCGCGGGGAAGAGGGCGACTCCGGTGCAATTAGAGGAAGCGAGAAAGCGAGGAGAAATCTTGTAGGCAAAATCCGAGGTCCAATGGCTGAGGGGAAAAAACACTAAGTTCTTCCACAAAATCGTGATTCACCGAAGGCACATTAACAAGATCACCCACCTAGAGGACAGCCAAGGAAACCTCATCAGAGAACACTCCAAAATGCGAGGAAGAAATTGCTTAACTACTATAAAGGCCTAAAGAACCAAACATAGGCGGATGGAGGCCATCGGGGCGAGTAACCAATCACATCTGCTTCAATCACTCGGAGCGAGTCACGACGCTTAACCCGACCCATTACCACTGGAAAGAGGTAGAACCGTTAAAGGCGATGCGGCGACAAAGCCGAACGGACGACTTTACCGCAGTTTCTTCCACCGCTGGCAGGATCGTCAAAGCAATGCAGGAAGTAGTAGAAGTGGAAACCGATTACGGTTTTCGGCTCTTCCGCTTCACTGGGTCCTCATTCGAAGGAACGGAGATTTTAATCCCAAGCACTTTTCGGCCCATTGCCCTGCAATGTTATCTACAATTATCAAAGTCATCGCCAATAGACTCAAGCCAATCCTTCCTTCATCATCTCCACGGGGAGGCGGTCGAGATGCGTGGAGGGGAGACAAATCATGGACAGTGTCATATTGGCCCACGAGGTGGTACACTCTCTCAAAACTTCGAGAACTCTAGGTATGCTTCTAAAACTTGGTCTCTCAAAGCTTTGATAGGCGGTGGCAGTACATCAGGGCATTCCTTGACGCCTTTGGGTTTGATCAGGGGTGGGTAATTTGGATCATGAATCTTCTCACCTCGACCTTCTTTCAATTCATCAATGGGGTGCCCTCTAAACCATTTATGCCCTCCAGAGGAATCCGACAAGGAGAACCTCTTTCCCCCTTCCTTTTCATCCTCTGGCGAGGAAGGCCCTGAGCAGCTACCTACAGGCTGCTTGTCCTCGGGGCTACAAAGGTCTCCAGAAATTTGCACAACCTTCAAGCCCACGCCCTCTCTCCGCGGCCAATTAGTTGATGATACCTCCTTTTTGAACTCCCCTCGGTCGAAGCCACCAAGCTAGCTCCATCCTCTCGACTTCACGAGAGCCTAAAGCATGACCCTCAACCTTGATAAATCCGAGATTTTCTTCTTCAATACTCGGTCCGTGCAAGACATATCTCGGACTCCTGACGCAGGGAGCTCCCTTCCGTCAATTATCTAGAAGTTGCCCTTTCGGGCGACCTCTTCCATTTCTGGGGCGACCTCCTCCTTTCCATCTCCAGCAGTCGCCAATTTAGGACGCCGGACCTCAACTTGGCCTCTAAGCTTGGTTCTCCTCCAATTGGTTCTTCAAGCTCTGCCAGGCTTACCTCTTCCGCGGCCTGGCATTGAAAAATTATAGAGCCATCGAATGCTGCAACGAAATTTCCCTGCGGCAGGCGTCCGATATTAAAGAAAAAATGGGCTCTAGTCGATTAGGATGCGCCTATGCATGCTAACACCAAGGGGTTGGGAGTCCGAGACAGGGCAAAACTAAATCAAATCATAGAACCAAAATTTGAGGTGGCCGGTGAGAAAAATCCGTCGTGACAGACGCAGTGACGCAGAGTATGCCCGCCGACCAGAAGATCATCTCATCAGGCATAACAACTACATAAATGGCTCCAATATTTGGAACACAACATGGAAAAATCGCACTCTAGTTTAGAATCATGCCTTTTGGGAAATAAAAGATGGTGAAACTCTTGAAAGGCAAGACTCTTGGCGATGACTCAAACTGGATGTTGGAGGGATCTAGCCGCACTCAAAAGCGCTATGCAGCGACACATCCCTCTAAAGAGTCAAAGATTTTGGGCAGCACAAGGTATGCGCATCGGCGTGTTGGGAAAACCTCACATGGGGCTTCGAAGTCCCGGATACTCGACTTACATTAGCAGCATGCCACGCTATCAGGAGAATTGATGATATCAAGAAGGGGCTGACATACTGGCGTTGGTTATACCCCAGCGGTATCTTCACCATCAAGGAGGCCTGCACATTATATGGAAGTCCCCAGGAACCAGACACGGAGCCCATCTGGAACAAGATTTGGCATCGAAACCTAAATGCCCAAAATCTCCACCTACTCACGGCTACTTGTGCACAACCGTACCTTGACCTGGGACAACCTCCATAAAATAGGCCTTATAGGACCCTCCTGCTGTGTACTCTGCCTTCGAGAGGAGGAAACCAAGGAACACCTTTTCAATGCCTGCACTTACAACCAGCATATCTGGGACTTTGGAGCGCAGACCATGCACAAATCCAATCGAAACCAAAGCAGCATCAATTGCACAATTGAGAACTGGGACAACATATCCTTCAACAACCCCATTTTAAATTGCATCTGGACCCTGCTACCGGGATTCACGCTTTGGCTTATCTGGAAGGAAAGAAATCAGCGAATTTTCCACTCCTTGTCCTCCCCACCTGAAGTCACCTGAGCCAAGGCCAAATCCCTGATTCAAGAAACAATACGCAGTAAGCCTTGGACTGAAGCAGATCAACAATGCAGCCCAGTCGAGAGCACTATCCACCACAACGCAGCGGCCCATCACCGGTGATGCACCAGCGAAGCGCCACAGAATCTGCCTACCGGTCCTTCTACGGTCTCCTCCTCCTCTCCATTACGTCAAAGCCAACTTCGATGGAGCCTCCAGAGGCAACCCGGGACCGGGAGGCTATGGGGTCATGATCAGAGGTTCCGGAGGCGAAGTCCTCGATATGGAGGCTGGCTACCTTGGTGAAACTACCAACAATGTGAAGCTGAGTTAGCGGAACTACGTGGACTCCAACGGGCCACAGCCAAAGGCCATCATAATATTTTCCTTGAGGGCGACTCCCAAGTAATCATCAGGATAATCACCAAAATTCTTCGCCGTGCGGCCGGAACAGATCTCCCCAATTTGGGAACTCCATAGCACGCTGGACTCACCAAGCATCTCTAACCGCGCCTCGATTATCATCCCTCACATGTGAAGCGTGGTGGGCGTAAAGTTGGCGATCAGGCGGCAAATGGCGATTGAGCCTGGCCGAGGCCTAAATTTTGGGAGGAGCCATGACTCTCAAACTCGAGGTCTTAAGTGAGATGCACACCTAGCTACCAAGACCTTCACTCCCCACGGATGGGGTGGCTTATTGTGACAAAAGCGACCATGTGGCTGCGAGTTGGGACGGGGAGGCACAGCGCCCACCGGCTCATGTCAAGTTCACAGTTAATTCGCCATGAATCCACCCAGGTGCATTCAAATGTGGAGTGCGTTTGCGCAACCCGAAGGTACCCGTTCCCAGGTTCGACATTTAATGCGTTTAATGTTAGCAATGATGGCGGTGTATATCGATACCACCACCTCTCTCCGGTTCATTGCACGCAGTGAACCTCCGGGACACACCAGGCTCGCGAATTTTGCTACGGCGGGGTCACTCTCTTCCGTTCCTAAAGGCGGCTGGTCGCATCAGCACCGGGCACCACCATGCCAAGGCTCCGAGGAACTTACCGGGAAGACGGTGACACGGTATCACGGCGTCGCGGCGGTAAGAAGGAAACTTCGAAAAATGAATTTTCGGCTGCTAGAAGGAGGAAGTCGCGAGGCAAAGGCAAATGGTAGAAAGGAGAACCAGGATGCAAGACGGAGGCCGATACACACGGTTTTCGGTACGGGAACTGCTTCCGGAACTTCGGCATTAATGCGTTGGAGCCGACAACACTTATAGGGCGGCGGGGAGTGCGGTGACAACGAGGCACCTTACGCCCTTGCTATGTGGAGGAGCACAATCAACCCACGACCACCTTCGGTCATCTCCACTTGCGTGGAATACCCTCGACCTCCTTTTTGAAGTCGCCACCTCGCTGCGGACGCGAGGTCTTTCGTCTTAAGAAGGGCAGCGAATGGGCGTGTTCTTCGCGGTAGCATTCGAGTGCAACTGGAAAGCGGTGTCAACTTAAGCGGTGTCGTCTTCCACCTTCGATGGAGGCACCAGGCTGCCGGCAGCTCTGCAGGGCCGGGTCACTGATGATTGCTCGGTTCTGTTTTGGTTTGAACATGGCTTTTATGCGAAAATAAATCGGTTCCTTTACACTCTGGGTTGGGTACGAGCGGTATGAATTTTGCTACTCCGGTTTCTGAGTGGAAATAGTCTTGTCATTTTTGAAGCTTGATCATCTTGCTTTCTGCCAAATGTATTGGTATGGACCACCGGATGTTGTCTCGGTTTCCTGCTATGGCGGGACAGCTGGCATCCCTGAATATGTTGTATTATGCTTTGGTTAATATAGCAGGCTCCGTCTTTTTATTTAAAAAAAAAAAAGTGTAATGGGAAATGGATAATGACTCTTTTTGGAATTATGGCATGCAATCTTTCAAATATAGCAATGGAATGGAAACTCTCAATGGAATACAAACTTTCAAACATAGCAAATCTACTCATGAATTCTGCTAAAAATAGTTGAGTTGACTAGTCTTTGACCAGCCACTTGGAGATGTCGAATAGGTCTTTCACCGTGCTTTTACATTTAAGAACAAAATCATGAATATGTAAAGTTGGCCAAAAAGCTTGTAGATGAGCCTTGTTGGTTTTATTGGTGAGTTAGGATTGAAGAAAATGTAATGAAGTGTATGAAGTGAAGTGTAATGGGAAATGGATAATGACTCTTGCTGGAATTATGGCATGTAATCTTTCAAATATAGCAATGGAATGGAAACTCTCAATGGAATGCAAACTTTCAAACATAGCAAATCTGCTCCGGAATATTGCTAAAAATAGTTGAGTTTGACTAGTCTTTGACCAGCCACTTGGAGATGTCGAATAGGTATTTCACCATGCTTTTACATTTAAGAACAAACTCAGCTCTTCCAATTTTGCTAATCTGTCATGCAACATGTCAAACGATTAAACTATTACAGGAAATTGCAAGAATTCGTAATTTTCTGGAAATGTCGTTTATGTTCATGGACTTGTTCTTTAGAATTTCTCATGAAATTAGTCTTTTGGAGATGAATTGAGCGCTCAATTAGTTTCCTTAATGATCAATTGATCATCCAAAATCTGCAAAAAAAACTTGGCATAAAGAACATAAGTATGTTCAAAAAGAAATGGCCAATTTCTTAGTGATTCTTACGCAAAAATAGATGCCAAATGAAATAGCTTTAGGATACTCAACATCATAAATTTAGTCTAATTCCTGATGTCGATAAAAGTCCAGTAATAATCATGAAAAATAGCATCAATTTAGTCCAATTCTTGTGTCAAGTCCAATTCTTGTGTCAGATGTTTACTTGAATGTGCGTGATAAATAGCATGTGCATGGCAATGTTAATCAACAATTAAAAAAATAATAAAGAATGGCTGAGAATCAGGGTGTAGGGAGTCAGTAATAAATAATTTTTATTTTTATTTTATGTTGATTCGCTCGTCTTCTCCCTCTTCAATTGTGCATATGGGTTGAACAACATTGTTCATTCCTGCAAACTTGAGAACCTTATTGCTAACGCGTGACAGAGGCATTAGCCTTTTGCAAGGGAATAGTAATATTTTAATTTTGAAAATGACTGACAAAATCAATATTCAAATCCTTGCCAAAATGAACTGGAGTCTTACCTGGCGAACAAACTGAGAGGAAAAAGCGTTGAAGAAAGGCTGCATATTCATATTCTCCCTGTCTTTGTGGTTTTTGATTTGTAAATGTCATGGCAGAACACTTCCTAACAGCTCAACAGTTATTTTCTCCAAAGCTTCAGTGAGAACTGTATGATTTGTAAAGGAAAATACCTTTTTTTTTTCACAATTTCCCATGCTCTTTTCCATTCTACATTTTCCTCATCTATCAGCATCCGCATTAACTCAGGTACCACAAGTGAAGGTTGAGCCTAATAAAAACGGTCATCTGTGATTAGAACACTGCGTATAGTCTCAGCTCGTTGTTTGTTGATTATTGCATTGATATAGTCTCCTGTATTAAATGATTCTAGATCAGATTCACTACTGGGTTTTTCTACCCAAAGCTGAAGGTTGATTGTATTTCCAGTGCCATACCCTGGAATGGGTTTTTCATATGCAACAGCTTCGACCATCTCTCCTGGAATCCATTTTTTTTCTTTTTCCATTGTGAACCTCCTCCTCCACTCGTAGTGATGATGTGAGATGCTGAGTATATGAGGAAGATTAAGGTGTACCGCAGGTTAGCATATTTCCTGCCCACCGTTA
>SNQJ01S0001135.1:0-10524 GCA_010110895.2 Picea sitchensis
TTGTATTCTTGTTGATCGAAAATCAAATGGACATAAAATCGTAACAGTTAACCATATCACAATTGTTACCAATCAGAGCGTATACATTATAACCAAATCGAATCGAAATATGATCGTGTTCATAATTGAACATACGAGAAACAGCTTGTGTCTATAATAGATACAAAACGACTTCAATCAACAGTAGAGCATCCAATTTAAGCTAAATCAAACCAATCAAATCCATACCACGATCAATCAGATCGAAGAAAATCCAATGAGAGCTAAACTGGGAAAACGAAATTCATTTAGTCAAAGCATAGCTATGTATAACATGCATACAATGTGATAGAGCCAATCAGTGTTGTAAACAGAGTCATCCACAAGAATTCAAATTCGTTATAAAAACAAGTGATAGACATACCTGTGAGGCTGCTCAAACTATGCCAACTTTGAATTCACGACCGTTGTAGCTGACTCCACATTTTTAAACAAGATAGAACATGTCGTCCTCTGTTTCTTATCAGTGGCTTGCAACTCAGCCTTTTGACTGGTAAGCCGTGCAACCTGGTCCTCCAAATAGTGAATTCTGGACTGTAGCATCGGCACATCAAGATAATATCTTTCTAACCACGAGCCGCATTGATCACAAGGTGGCGCTGTAGGTTTAGACAGAGAAGGAGAGGGTTTGGATGAATGATCGGGGTTTTCACAAGGCAGCTTAATGCCAGGATAGTTAGGGTCGTTTTGCAAGAAAGGTGGTAGGTTTGTCACAAAATCACACGAGGGTTCGGCATACAAACCTTCCGAATAGGGGTATTCATCAGCCAAAAAATGCTCAACCTCTGAATCGGAGTCCTCGCTCAACACGATAGGGTCAGGATTGACAGGGGGCTTCGGCTTGTTCCTTGCCATCCGGAAAATTAGACGGGCATTCTTTTTGCCTTTGGCATTTGCAGTAGGTTTGGATTCAGGCTTCTTGCCCATAGGTTTAACAGTCTCGACATCCTTGGTCACAGATTGGGGTAGATCGATAGGTGAGTCGGGTAAGGGTTTAGGTAACAGAATACTATAGGGTACCGGGGGTATAGTCTTGTCTTCACTCACCACAGGTTTGTCAACCTGTGGAGGGTTCGAATCCACAAAATCATTCCGAGCAAGAAAATCGTTCCAACAGTCTCCGTGTAACCCCAAATGACATACAACAATAATTTTAACCAACCCATAGTGAAAGAGGTTGCTATCAGCCTGGTTCCTTTTGTATTTATTAGACATTTTAAACAGGCTTCTATGCAAGTAATATGGCATATTGAGCTGATAACCCATAAAAACCATGAGCAAACGAAGGTGGTGTAAGAAAACAAACTCGTACTGACCTTCGCAGGTGATAAACTACTTGATAATCATCAATAAGTCATGCCATCGTTGTTTAATCATGGTCACAGGTAAGCCTTTATCACAGGAGATAACCTTACGCGACTGGAAGAGCAGTGTCCAAGGGACCTCTTCTACCTTGCAATTCTTGGACCATCGTTGTCCAGTGATAGGCAAACCGGTAGCAAGACTGATAAATTGCTCTTCAATTTGCAATTGAACATCGTCGACCTTGGCTTGACAGCCATCAAAGGTCATGGCGAATGCCTAGCAACGCAGAGGTTAAAACCATCAAATTTCTGTAAAAACGGGAGCCACCCATTGTCCTCGAGGTCACTACGGGCACTGTCGAACATCAATAGAGCATGGCTGCCATTAGGTTCAGCTCGAATGACAGGGGCCATGGTGCGAGCACATGCTAAGGGTTTGGATTGAATTCCTCAATACACAAGAGCAGAGTCATTTGGGCTAACTGCTACGAACGATCAAAGGGGAAGCATTAATGTGCGCATGAGAGGGTGGTGGAATCATTTACCGCCATGCATAATAATAATGGAAAAGTACAACCGGCGAATTAATCCTCTGTTCAATCAATCATAACATAGCTCAAAACCATATCATTCGTATAACCAAAGAATCAAACAGTGGATGACATATCAATGCACCATTATAATATTTCAAACCATGAATATTCAATGTGAAATCAAACCCAAATGTTAACCACGCGCAATTGCATAAATGTGTAATCAAAACTTTTAAAACATTGTGACAATCGATTTCATAAAATTGACAAGCCAACAACTATAAAAAATTTAACATAAGGATCACATTATATATATAAAAATAAAAATAAACCATGACCTCTATGTAATTCAATGACTAGGCAAGTCTCAAAAAATATAAATCTATATGCTCAATGCCTTACCAGTTTAATAAAATCAAATTGCGCAATCAAAGTAAGAATAGGCAAATAGGCATAGTTTGAAAATCCTTTCAACCACATAATGATAATCCAAAGGTAAGTGCTATTCAAAATAAAAAAAGATCATGACAGTTCAAGTAACGATGGAGGAGTTTTCACGCTTACAGTCGTGAAAACTGAATGGGAACCAATTTGCAAGTGTCGTAAGAAATGAAAATATCGTCTATTTGAAAAATGCGACGACAATTTGAAGTTCAGAAGACATAGGTGTAGGCAGCTTATAGGGCAATAGAAAAAATTGAATTGGCTGCCAACAGTCCCCTACATGTAATTTGTTCTCTTTCTTTGGGAACTTAGGATAACATAATGTATATGTATCCATAAATTAAACTTTTAGGAAATATTATTAAAATATTCCCTTGGCTTAAGCCATCTAGGATTAGCCCCTCTTCCCATACTCTTAGCCTCCTTTCCCTTTCCAATGGAGTTCAACCCCCCTATACTCTTTTTCCTGGTTGGTCTTCGACAATGGTGTGATTTTATTAATAATCTGAGTGATTACATATTACAATAATAGTCTCACTGGCCTTTTAGCATCTAGGCTCTCTGGCCTAATAATCATACACACACACTGGCCTATAATATCATGGCTCACCAACATATGAAACATATGTACAATTACAACTAGGGATCAACCTGGGCATATTACATATAAAATCATTTAAGCAATGGAAATTCTCTTCACACCTAGCACTCCATTCAAACTTTACTCCTTTCTTTTGCAAAGATGTTATTGGGTGTGCAATTTTGGAGAATCCTACAATGA
Organism: Picea sitchensis; assembly: GCA_010110895.2. Lineage (NCBI taxonomy): Eukaryota > Viridiplantae > Streptophyta > Pinopsida > Pinales > Pinaceae > Picea > Picea sitchensis. The sequence continues at coordinate 3,102 of SNQJ01S0001135.1, forward strand.
ATCTCCTATATTAGCTAGCTAGACCCATAAATGATCTAACTTATGAAATCTTTGTTGGCATTGTTCAACCCTTGATTGCTTCAACCTTTTCCAAATCCATTTTTATGCCATCTTCTAAAACAATGTGTCCTAGATAATGGATATGTTTTTAATAATAAAAAAAGTGCATTTACTCAATTTGACATATAATTGGTTCTCTCTCAACACTTGTAGCACCATCCTCAAATGTCTCTCATGCTCCTCTTCTATCTTGGAATAGATAAGAATATTATCCAAGAATACAATGACAAACTTGTCCAAGAAATCTTTGAACACCCCATTCATCAGAGACATAGATGTAGTCGGTGCATTTGTCAGCCCAAAAGGTACCACCACAAATTCATAGTGCCCATACCTTGTCTGAAAGGTTGCTTTTTAGTATCCTCTTCTTTGATTCTTGCTTGATAACAACCTAACCTCGAGTCAATCTTGGAGGATATATTTGATCCTTTCAACTAATCAAAAATATTTTCAATCCTTGGCAAAGGATATTTGTTCTTGACTATAACCTTGTTCAATTGTCTAAAGTCAATACATAACCTTGACATTCCATCCTTTTTCTTCATAAAAATAACTAGGGCACCCCAAGGGGAAACACTTAGGTGTATGTACCCTTTCTTTAACAACTCTTCTAGTTGCATTTACAACTATTTTAGCTTCAACGTGCTCATTTTGTAAGGAGTCTTAGATACTGGGGCAGCTCCAGGCATTAAGTCAATAAATAAATATATATCCCTCTTTGGTGGCAATCCTGGCAACTCCTCAAACACATCTTCAAACTCCCTCAAATTTGGATAATCTTCAAGACTTGTCTCTTTATCCTTCATTGGCTCTTCCATATGGGATGCATATATCTGGCACCCTTTTCTAAAACTTATTTTCAGCTACAAATCTAAAACCTCTTGGATAAATATAGGCCTTGGAATACCATGCATTGTCTTTGGATTCCCTTCCTCATCAAGACATGTTAAAACTTTGTTATAACAATCTAAAACAGCACAGTTATTTTCTATCCAATCCATCCAAATCAAGAAGTCATAGGACCCAAGCGGTATGATGTTCAAATATTCCTTAGTGTTAGTTCCATTCATGTTTATAGGGAATTCTTTAACAAGTTGATTAATTCTTCTCTTGGTTCTAGTAGCTAGTTGAACTAACAAAGACCTTTCATGCTTACATTTCTTTAATTTAAATCATTCAACTAGATTTGGATCTTATAGCTATGACTAGCTCCATAATCAATTAAAAAAGTTATGGGTTGATTATCAATCTTACCTTCCACTTCAATCATGTGGGATTGATAGTCTGCTTGTCTATTATCCAAGGTTGCATAGATCCTTGGCATGTTTTTTCCCATGTCCTCTATTGTCTCCTCTTTCTTGATGATATGCATAATCTTCATCTTATCTCCTCAGTGAGGAAAATCTTTATACATGTGATCTCCTTCACATCCCAAACACTTTATGGGTTTTTTTTGGTCTCTTTCCCAAGGACTCATTTTATGATCACCTTGAGATGGTTGTCCTTGTTGGTTTGCTTGATAACTATTCCTTATGAAAGGTGGCTTGAATCCTTTCTTCCTTTGATCCATATTTCCTTTCTTCTTGTCATCCCAGGCCCTTTGTAAAGTTGGTCTTCATTTGTTCTACTCATACAAATACTTGGCATTTCTTATGGCTTCTTCTAAATTATTGGGCTCATCAAACTAAATTTTATCCTCATAGAAGGATGGCAGTCAACTCAGAAGATTCTGAATTTTGACCTTCTTATCTCTGATGAAGCTTAGATACCTGAGAAGTTCAAAGAAAATTTTCTCATATTCATCCATAGTCATGTTCACAATTTTGAGTTCGAAGAAATATTGCATCTTCTTGTCATAATATTTCTCTGACAAGTATTGTTTCTGAAAATACTTCTTGAATTGATTCCAACAAATTATTTTCTCATCAAGGTGCTTAGCTAGCTTCAGTTGATTCCACTACATAGATTCATTTCCTTGAAGGTGGTAGATTGCAATTTTGGCTTCTACATTCGATGAGTAATCATGTAACTAGAAATATTTCCTCATTCCCATCAACCATGCTTATGCATCTTCTCCATTCTTGTTTTCTCCATCAAAAGATGGTGGCTTGATCTTCCTAAGCTCCCCTTGCAAGCTATCTAACCCATGTCTTCTTCTTTGATGCCTGACAGGAGACATATTTGGGCTATTTTCCGACCCTAAATGTGCTTATGCTCTTCTAGTCAAGTGCCCTAGGGAATGATGATGTTGATTCATGATAATACTCTTTGATTGTCTAGGCTTTCTGTGATCATCTCTCATTTCCTGAGATCTAAATGTTTCTACTTTCCTAGCACTAGCTTCTTGTTTTGTGATAGAATTTTTGTTGACTTTCTTCTATAGAATATTCAGGATTTTTAGTATCTCCACCTGATCTTTCATGATCTTTTTATTATAGTCCATATAGATCTACACCTCTCTTTGTAGGCTTCTCATAGTTATGAACTCATGCCTATCTCTCCTTCCATTAGACTTGGTCTTAGCATTACCCATGTTGACATGCAGTCCTTTGATTTCCTCTTCATGGTTGTAGGACCCTTGAGCATCCTCTATATCTCTATTTCTCATATAGGAACTAAATTCTACTTTTTTGTATCTCTAATTCAGCAAGAATGTGCATGCAATAATTGTTTTTAGAACTAAGCATATTACAAAATATTTATTAATTAGATTATAGGTTATTATTCACATCAATTTATGAAGAACATAATGAACCAAGTCATAATTGGATTCCTTAAATACATTCTTCTCCAAAACAGCTCTCCAATGACCATACTTGTGCCTCATTCTAAGCTCTGAGCAAAAAGTTACAACATTCACAAGTTGTAATTTTCCACTCACTTACTGTTATAGAAATCTCTTTATTACTTCTGAGAAATTTGTTTAGAACTCAATTCAAAATTCTGGGTGGAGACATGTCTTCTCCTCCTCGATACCTTTTCAATGATTATTCATTTTCTCATTTCTGAGCTCCGAGCTGAAAGTTATGGTACAGAGAAGTTTTGACTATTTTTCTCGTTTAATCCATGTATGTTATAGGTGTGGTATTCCTTTTCCTGTACATTTTCACATACCCAGATCCCGAATTTGGCTCCATGGATTTCTTATATGGTTCATAAATTTTCCATAGACTACTCATGTGCCTCAAATGGACACATGAGCAAGTTTTGTCTTTTGGAAGTAATTTGGCGCCGAATTTTTCCCTTAACTGTTTCAACTATAACTTTCTCATACGAGCTATGTTTTGCGCTCGGAGTAGCTTGTTGGATAGCTCTCTCTGAGTTCTTTCATCTGAGCTGCAACTATAGAGAGTACCTTGGTACACTCTATTATCGTGGGTTTTGATTGCTTAAAAATGTCGTTTAGGGCCTCAAAATTGCCTCGCAAGTTCATAACCTTCAAAAACCTGAAAAATTCAGAAAATTTCATACAAAATTGATTGTTTTAATATTATGAAACCCCTTTAAATCTAGGTTGTTGATCTCAAATCAGGTGAAATATGAGTCATTGATTTGGGCTCCATCGACAATCAATGATCAACACATTCCTTTGGACACGCACAACATTTTTCCCAAACTGTCAACCTGACCGTCGACCATCGTCCCATTCCCTTGACAGTTGATTCACAACACAACACTAAACCATCCAACCCAACCATCGATTGTCAATAGTTGGTGATTTTCATTGGTGAATGGAACTCCTTACCGATTCGGCATACGCTCGACCATTGGTTGATCGGTCATCGATCACTAAATTGGTCAACCCCACCATCGACCATCAATCATTGGTGATTCTTTTTTACTAATGAAACACTTCTCCACTTTGGCCAACCCAATCGTTATTCCATCGACCATCAGCCATTTATGTTGACTGATGAAAACACTTCCTCAATTCAACTGACCCGACTATTGGCCATCAACCATTTCTTTGGTTGATGTGGCAACTTTTGATGTGGAATGACAGATGGATGTTTATGTGGCATGACACATCATCCCAAGGTATCAACTTGGATGACGTGGCATGACATGTCTTCCTCATCTTTTCTTCATCATTCATCAATCGTTTATCTTGGATTACTTGAACACCTTGCTAATTCGATCGACCCGACCATCAGTCGTATGTCATCAACGACCAAAACACTTTGTCGATCCGGTCAACCCAACAATCGATCATTGGTCGTTGTCGGTGCAATTATTTGCATAATATATTACCAAACATAAATTATCAACCGGGATTCGTAATCAAAAGAGTTGATGCACTATATGTGCCGATAACAGATAGGTTCCTATGTTTGATGAGTATAGTTCAATAAAGAAAACCATATAAGAACCACTACTATGTTTTCACACTTCAAAAATAACAGTCTTCACACAATTCATAAATTAGAAAGCAAAACTTGCAATCATGCACTCAAAAGATTTTGCACAGATAATGCCTTGCCCATTTACAAGCTCATGAAGTGGAAAGATGGACTTTGAATTAGTTATTTGTAGCTTCTACTCTTAACAACAACTAGCAAACAAATCTGGGCACACTTCAACAATACCACTCCAAACTTAGAAGAGAAAACTGATAACAAAACTTTTCAAGCAAACAGTGAATCGAAAGGTTCTTTCTTAGGTGACAAATCTATTCATTAGAGGCTCATGAAATGAAAAGATGAACTTAAGATCTGTCTCCTGGAGAAACTAAACTAACAAGTGGGATGCTCCATTAAAGCTCATGTATGGTGAAATATGGATATCCAACTATTCCTGCATTACCACATTTTGCAACAAATTCGAATAGTGAAATCAAACAAAATATCATGAAATCAAAATAACAAATACATGAAATGAAAATCTACACTAACAATTTACAATAAGCTTACCAAGATGGATCGGTGGCCCTTGGCGATGCCAACATGGAATCTTTTAGATCACCAGATGTTAACTTCTAAGAGAGACAAAATCACTTAATTGAATCTTGCATTAATCTCCAACAAGTAGGTTTACAAAAAGAGTATTTTCATGAATCCATTCTACATCATAACAATTATTCTTTAAGAACCATTCTTACATCATGATAATTTTTTTCTACTCGGACTTATGAGGTCTTATTTATACATAAAATCCATGGAGGAATGGATGAAACCGAATCCCCAAACTAAGAAAACAATTTTTACAATTTTAGGAGAAATCCCAAAAATCTATGTTTTTTAACAATTTGGACAGATTCGAGTTATTACCCCACCCATATCTCTCAAACCAATTCTAATTTTGAAAAACGGCCCATGTTCTACTTAATTTGTTATATTCTATACAAAACCCATGTTTTAGAATTTTCAGATCTGATACCATATGCACGTAAATAGAGGCTCAAGTTGGCAGTTTGAGTTTTTTTTTAATTTTGGCATAATCATTCCCCCTGAGCTGGAGGTCCACACGTGTGATATGGGTGAATTATGACTCACATTTTCTCATGAAAACATCATTCTGGACAAAACCCATGTGCCCGATTTTCCTCTAGAAACTTTCCAAAATTTTGAATTATTTCTAGTACCGGATTAGCACACGCTAGTACCGGAATAGGTGGAGCCTTGGTACCGGATCATGCTTCTTAATAGTCAAAGTGATTAGTATCATACATAATCAATCATTTAATCGAATTAACTCAAGAAAACTAAACAAATCATGCCTTAATCATAAGTTACCTCTCTATGCACATGATCAAGGTCATTAATTGCATTTATGGATGAAACAGTCAATTAGATACACATAGCATAGGTAAAATTGACTCAGACATAGATAATATAGGGTAATAGAAGTGTCAATACTGAGACTCAACATTCCCCCATGCTTAAGTCATTGCATGTCCTCATGCAACTATGATCTTCAAAGTTTCACAATTGATGATACTCCTCACTCGATCAAGCATTCCCTGAAGTTAAGTCTTATCCATTATGTTTTCAATCAAAGTTATGATAAAGGGTTGGATGCGACTCTAATATGATTATAGGATAGTGGTCAAGAGTTTTCATAATGACTTTGACTAATAGGCCCCCTTGGCTAGATTACCTTTAAAACAAAAGTGATATAAACTTAATTTAGATATCATTTGAAGAGAGGAACACATAAAAGAATACATCCCAAGATGATTAACTTGTTTCTTATCCAAGTTTGTAGAGATGAAGTTTTTAAAGATAGAACTCTAAAGTGGATACTTGAAGGTTCTTAAAAACATCATCCAAGAGATATAAAGGTCATCTCCTAGCCTTGATTTGATAATGATTGCTTCATAATGATACCCAAGGGTTTATGTTCAGTTTTAAGTGTGTCACTTTATGTTTTTCAACTCCCTTTACCCGGCATAGCCCCGCTGCCAGTAGGCCTGTTCAGTACCCCGGCGGGTTTACCTTAGTACCATACAAGCATGGCCCCGCTACCAGCAGGCCTGTTCAGTACCCCGGCGGGTTTACTTGTACTTCCTGATACTTCCTTTTTATTATATTACTCAAAAGATTTAGAATAATGTATATTGTTCATTGACAGTTTTTAGAGTATAAGGAAGGCAGGTGGTACGAGAGTGTTTTAGATTTATTAGGCATACAATTAATTGTTTGCAATTATCCCAAGGGTGACATCATCCACATTCAAATTAAATCATCAGTTATTCAATGTATAATGTAACGTCTCGGATAATGACTAAGAGGTCCCTCTAGTTAATCCTATTAGGGTTCTCATGAAAGTTCATTGTGGTTTTGCAAGGGTGGTCCACCACATGAGATTTTCATCAATACCTCTCAAGAGAAACTTGCAAAGATAAACTTGGATAAAAACTTGTTGAATCAACTAGGTTAGTACTATACATAGTGGTGTCACCACTTTTCAATGGATATTTCAATGAGCAATTACTTCTTCAAAATAATGAGGTAATAGGACAAGTGCACCCATTATCATATACAGCTAAATGTGAAAATATCTTCTTAAAGGAGAGCAAGGGTGATTCATTCAAGGTTGAGTGTATAAATGGAGGAAGATGTGCATGAGAGTAAAAATAATTCAACACAAGACTTAAATGATCTTTGATAGAAAGAACATGCAAGGGGCATATGATGGATGATTTTTGCTCATTCATGACGACAACCACTTCACCAAGGAATTCAGTGATAATATACTAGGAGATGTATAGGAGGGCTTGTAAAATTTCATGGTAGGGAGCGTGCAATAATTGAGAGTAACCATATGTTTACTGCATAATTAGTCTAATTCCTTTAGTAAAACGAAAAATGTTGAATTTATATGTCCTAGTACTTAAATCGAGCAGCAAAACTTAAATATATGA
>SNQJ01S0001135.1:11244-28050 GCA_010110895.2 Picea sitchensis
TGCTTTATTAGCTTTTGACATTCCCATTTATGAAAAGTATGAAAGATAGGTTGCATTGTACTTATGTGCAACATTTATTTATTTATTTACCTATCCTACTCTAATTGAACAAAAGAAAATGTCCTTCAAGTATAGGAATACTTTCAGTGAAGCCATGTGCGTACCAGGGTTAGAAATATATCCATACTCGGGTTTAAAAGATAAATTTTAATGCATACCAGAGTATGAAGGACCAGCTGCTTTGATGATGAGATCAAGCAATAAATAAAAAAGTGGTGTGGCCTAATAACTAATTGAAACCATATTTCAATAGGATTACTATATTCTTGTTTCTCTTCTTTGTTTAGGTCACACCGAATGTCCTCCTCTACCATGCAATGCAGATTATCATCTTCAAGATGATTGGTCTTTGGAGTACAAACAGGATCTGTTGAGAGGCATGATAAGGACTCCTCAATCTCAGGTTCCACTGGTTTCTCTCCATTGAATTCTATCCATGATTCTTTATTCTCCTTAACAAATTGACAAGAGGAATCCGACGGGACTTCCAAATCTTCCTGTGGAGAGACAACTAGATTCTCGACTACTGTGAAGATATGCTCTTTCTGAGAGGCGGATATCCCAGTTGTCGCCAGAATGCGAGAAAGTTCTTTGAGAAACATTCTTCAAGCTCTTGATCATCCTTGAATTACTCTAGCTGGTTGATGATACCTGTTTCGCAACACAGATTAGTACTTGGGGGGTTCTTACAGCACCCCAAACATGATTTATCATTAAAGATCTAAATTTTAAAACTATTTGCAAAAGAAAAACACACCAAACTTGATAGGTCATCCATAAAACCAATCCAAAACCATTAAAGAAATCTTATTCAAATACTACCTATTACTGTTTACAACTCCTCGGCAATGGCACCAAAATGTTGGTGCAATTATTTGCATAATATATTACCAAACATAAATTATCAACCGAGATTCGTAATCAAAAGAGTTGATGCACTATATGTGCCGATAACAGATAAGTTCCTATGTCTGATGAGTATAGTTCAATCAAGAAAATCATATAAGAACCAATACTCTATTTTCACACTTCAAAAATAACACTCTTCACATAATTCATAAATTAGAAAGCAAAACTTGCAATCATGCACTCAAAAGATTTTGCACAGATAATGTCTTGCCCATTTACAAGCTCATGAAGTGGAAAGATGGACTTTGAATTAGATATATGTAGCTTCTACTCTTAACAAAAACTAGCAAACAACTCTGGGCACACTTCAACAATACCACTCCAAACTTAGAAGAGAAAACTAATAACAAAACTTCTCGAGCAAACAGTGAATCAAAAGGTTCTTTCTTAGGTGACAAATATGTTCATTAGAGGCTCATGAAATGAAAAGATGAACTTAAGATCTGTCTCCTGGAGAAACTAAACTAACAAGTGGGATGCTCCATTAAATCTCATGTATGGTGAAATATCGAGATCCAACTGTTCCTGCATTACCACACTTTGCAACAAATTCGAATAGTGAAATCAAACAAAATATCATGAAATCAAAATAACAAATACATGAAATGAAAATCTACACTAACAATTTACAATAAGCTTACCAAGATGGATCGGTGGCCCTTGTCGATGCCAACATGGAATCTTTTAGATCACTAGATGTTAACTTCTAAGAGAGACAAAATCACTAAATTGAATCTTGCATTAATCTCCAACAAGTAGGTTTACAAAAAGAGTATTTTTATGAATCCATTCTACATCATAACAATTCTCCTTCAAGAACCATTCTTACAACATGATAATTCATTTCTACTCAGACCTATGAGGTCTTATTTATACATAAAATCCATGGAGGAATGGATGAAACTGAATCCTCAAACTAAGAAAACAATTTTTACAATTTTAGGAGAAATCCCAAAAATCTATTTTTTAACAATTTGGGCAGATTCGAGTTATTCCCCCACCCATATCTCCCAAACCAATTCTAATTTTGAAAACCGGCTCGCATACTACTCAATTTGTTATATTTTGAACAAAACCCATGTCTTAGAATTTTCATATCTGATACCATATGCACGAAAATCGAGGCACAAGTTGGCAGTTTGAGTTTTTTTTATAATTTTGGCAAAATCATTCCCCCTGAGCTAGAGGTCCACATGTGCGAGCTGGGTGAATTATGACTCACATATCCTCATGCAAAAATCATTCTGGAAAAAAACCTTGTGTCTGATTTTCCTCTAGAAGCTTTCCAAAATTTTGAATTATTTCTAGTACCGGATTAGCACAGGCTGGTACTGGAATAGGTGGAGCCTTGGCACCGAATAATGTTGCTTAAGAGTCAAAGTGATTAGTATCATACATAATCAAGCATTTAATCGAATTAACTCAATAAAACTAAACAAATCATGCCTTAATCATAAGTTACCTCTCTATGCACATGATTAAGGTCATTAATTGCATTTATGGATGAAACAGTCAATTAGATATACATATCATAGGTAAAATTGACTCAGACATAGATAATATAGGGTAATAGAAGTGTCAATACTGAGACTCAACAGTCTTCGACAAATTATGTCGGTAACCAAAATACTTTGCCAATCTAGCCAACCCAACCATTGGTTGTCGGTCGTTAATGACTTCGGTTGGAAACTAAAATATTTTTCCAATCCAGCCAACCCAACCATCAACCATTGGTCATTGGGTACTTCTGTTAGAAACCAAAACACTTTTCCAATACGGTCGACCTGACTATCAGCCATTGATCGTCCGCAAGAAGCCCAAAGATTACAGTAAATGAAGGGGATGTGGAAGATTGCAATATCAGAACTCCGGAGGATCCAAAGATCGTTAAGCTGTCCAAGAAGCTCAGTGCTGAAGTCAAAGACAGGTATGTAAAATTAATGAAAGAATTCCCTGATGTCTTTGTTTGGAGCTATGATGAGCTAAAAGTTTATGATACCAATATAATCCATCATGTTATCCAAATCAAAGAAGATCACAAGCCATTCAAACAGAAATTAAGAAGAATAAACCCCCTATTGTTACCATTGATAGAGAAAGAATTAAAGAAATTGTTTGAAGCAAAAATCATAGTGTCCCTGAGGTTTTCCAAATGGGTGGCCAACCTGGTGCCAGTTAAAAAAAAGAGTGGAGAAATTAGGCTGTGTGTAGACTTCATGAATCTAAATAAGGTGTCTCTAAAGGACCATTATCCATTGCCTAAAATGGATCACATTTTACAGAAGGTAGTGGGCTCTCAAAAGATGTCAATGTTAGATGGTTTCTCTGGGTATAATCAAATTATGGTGCACCCTGATGACCAAGAAAAGATTGCATTTACCACACCATGGGGAACATTTATGTATGCCAAGATGTCATTTGGGCTTATGAATGCAGGGGAAACATTTCAAAGGGCTACGGATATATATTTTGCTGACGAAAAGGATAAATTCATTGTTATTTACCTTGATGACATCACTATGTATTCTACCTCAAATGAAGAATATCTCAAACATCTCAGAAGAGTGTTTCAAAAATGCAGAAAGTTCGGGATCTCTCTGAATCCTAAAAAGTCAAATTTCTCCATGGAAGAAGGAAATTTGTTGGGTCACATCATTTTGAAAGAAGGGATAAAGGTAGACCCCATCAGAGTTGAAGGGATTTTGAAAATTGGCATACCCAGAAGCAAAAATGAGGTACAATCTTTCATGGACAAAGTGAACTTCCTAAGGAGATTCATCCCTAATTTGGCTGAGATCATAAAACATATTACCAATACGCTAAAGAAGGGAAATGAAATCAAGTGGATCCCCGAGGCTAGAAAATATTTTGAAGACATCAAAGTAGCATTGACAAAGGCTCATGTACTAGCTAGTCCCAATTTTGAGAAAGAATTCATACTATTCTCTTTCACCTCTAAACACACAGTTGCAGGTGTGCTACTCCTGAAAGATGACCAGGGTTTTGAGAAGCCCATAGCATACTACAGTAAGACATTAAGAGATGCCCCTTTGAAATATGACATAATGGAGAAGCAAGCGTATGCTTTAGTCAAGGCATTGAAAGAATTCAGGGTTTACATCTTACATTCACATACCATGGCTTATGTTCCCAGTAGCTCAGTAAAAGACATCTTGACACAGCCCGATCCTGAAGGGAAGAGGGGAAAATGGATTGCGGTGCTATTAGAATATGATATTGAAATCAAGCCCATGAAGTTTATCAAAGGGAAAAGGATGGCAAGGTTGGTGGCACAGACGAATTGTGAGCTTTTGGGGATAAATTTCACAGTAGATCTGTCAGAAGTCACAGAAGAAGAAAGGGTGACTACACCAATATCCCAGAAATTTCTTGACTCTGCATGGTATGTTGATATCATCTTTGTGCTGAAGAATCTACAGGATCCTCTTGAATTTAGTAAGACAAAGTCCAGATTCTTGAAATTGAAGGCAGCAAAATTTTGTATAGTAAATGAATTACTATATTGGAAAGATCCAGGGGGGATTTTATCAAGTTGTTTAATAGAAGCAAAAGCAGAGAAAACCATCAGACAATTCCATAAAGGTGACTATGGAGGACATCATTACTGGAAGACAACCGTGCATAAAATTTTGAGGGCTGGATTTTATTGGCCTACCATCTTTCCCAATGTTTATAAAGAAGTCTCAAAGTGCCATGAATGTCAATTTTTTTATGGGAAAGGAAAATTGCAAGCTCTACCTTTAAAACCCATTTCAATGGAAGCTCCTTTCAAACAGTGGAGCCATGATTTCATAGGGGAGATCCATCCACAATCCTCTGCCCAACATAAATGGATCTTGACAGCAACTGATTATTTCACTAAGTGGATTGAGTCAGTCCCCACTAGACAAGCTACAGATGATGTCATCATTCAATTCCTAGAAGATAATATTTTGTCCAGATTCGGATGCCCGATCAAAATTATAATAGACAATGCAGTTGCTTTCAAGTCTAAGAAATTAGAGAAATTCTGTAGTGATTACAACATCACCCTTGGTCATTCCACGTCATACTATCCTCAAGGGAATGGGTTGGCTGAGTCTTCGAATAAAAGCTTGGTCAGGATCATCAAAAATCTGTTGCAAGAGAATAAAAAGGCATGGCACAAAAATCTCATCCACGCAATATGGGCGGACAGAATATCCCCAAAGAGATCCATTGCCACATCCCCTTTCCAAATCGTCTACGGCACTGAAGCAATTTTTCCTACTGTATTAGGATTTCCATTAATGAAGTTGTTATAGGAGCAAGAGGCAGAAGAAGACGCTAGTAGGAGAAGAAATGATGAGCTCATCAGCGTACAGCAAACCAGAGAAAAGGCCTTTCATAACACCCAACTACACCAATACAAGATCAAAGAGGCTTTTGACAGACATACCAAAGTGGTTGATTTCGAACCAGGAGACTGGGTGCTAAAATGGGATGCTAGAAATGAAGATAAAGTGAAACATGGGAAATTCGATAACCTATGGTTGGGTCCGTTCAAAATCGCAGCTTATCGTAGGAGCAACGCCTATTTTTTACAGGAAAGTAATGGAGAACTTGTTGGAGGAGGGCCTCTGAATGGCAGGGTCCTCAAGCATTACATTGTTTGAAAAATCATCACCCTGCCATTCATTGTAAATAATCGTTTTGTGTTTTTCTTCATGCATGAAAAGTTGGAATAAAGCAGCATAGTTGAAGCCCGAGGTGAAGGCCTTGAGCTATGCTGGAAAGATTTTAAGGTTTTTTTTTCGAATAAAGATCAGTAGATTTAGATCGTACTAATAGACCACGGCCCAATGGGTAGGCACTTGGTCTTCAGTTCTTTGCTACCTCGCAGGGAGGATAGTATCCCCAGTTGGAGCCTATGTTATCATCATAAAAAATTTCAGATCAGGCTCTGAGTTTCAAAGATTTAGCGAAAAGACACATCGCTATGGAGGTGCGATAGTTTGGAGGATAAAGTCTTATATGGCGGAATGCGTACAAATATAGCGGAGGCACGAAAGGCGGGATTTTGCGGACCGTTGATCTAAAAGTAGCCTGGATTAACGGCTGAGAGACATTTCGGGGGATGAAGTAGCGTGGAAGATACTTTCTCAAAGGTGGGCTCGGAAAAACCACTATGGTTTTGTTGATGGATGTGTGGCAACTCTCGAGCTAAACCAGGGCAAAAAGCAGTTTTCCTAAGACCGCTTTCTCAAATCTCTGATATCAAAAGTTGTTGAGATCTTAGAGTGATCGAGATCAATGGCTGAAACTCGTATCGATGATTGAAGTAGCACAAGGATTAATCGTTCGAAGGAGGGTCGGGGAAAACCACTATGGTTTTGTTCGTGGACGCATGGCGCCTCTAGAGCTACATCGGGGCGAAAAGCAATTTGCCTAAGACCACTTTCTCCAATCCCTAGAGCTACATCGGGGCGAAAAGAAGTTTGCCTAAGACCGCTTTCTCCAATCCCCGATGTCAGTATGCGCATATAAAAGGAGGACCCCCGTCATTATTTTATGATACTTTGTATCATTCAAACTTTCAAAATTTGGTGCAAACCATCCATTTGAAACTCAAGCTCAAAGTTGGACCGGATTCGCGTTTTCTTCGTCGCTTAATAGGTATTTTTCACAATGGCCGCTAATCCTGTCATTTTATCCGTGAATGAACAAGACATTGCCTCTAGAGAAGAAGCCCTAATTAACAGGGACTCCGATGTTTTCAACATAGAGATAACAGTCTCACCCGTTTCTGTGTCCAGATAGAATTTGTTAGAAAAAGTTGGGAATCAGATCTCTTTCCTCGAAACGGCTCAGGACTCCATTATCCCTTATGTCATAGAAGTAGTCTTCTCTTTCCCTGAGTTTGTAAGCTGGTGTGTCGAGCAATATTCACAGGAAGAAAGAGTCATTTTGAATAAATTAGGGTTAGAGGTTTTATGTGAAATAGACAGCCCGTCACTCTGACATACCCTCAGTGTATCAGATTCCTCCTCCGTAGAATCAAAGCCCTTCGATGAAGAGAAGATGATCATAGTTTACATAGAATTCCCTCTAGAAGTAAAAACCTTGTTTGTGCAAACCATTTTCAAACCTGGACACCACTCAGAAAGTCTGTCATTACCTGTCAGTGTGAGCGTTATGATCATTGAGGTCCAGTAGGCTTGTTCCCTGCTTAGCCAAATTTTAGGGTTAGTTAACGACAAGTTCGTAGTAGAAGTCATGTTAGGTTTCTTGTTAACCTTTTTTGTGTCAGAGTCTCATCAGTCGGTCTGTATTAGTTTTGACAGATTCATCGTTGATAATATGCATCGACGGCTAGTAAACTTCAATTCATTGAGAAACTTTAGATACTATACGCACTTGCTGAGGATGTTCTTGGAATCGAACAAGACCGAATTCCCTAAAACCTCTTTCATCTCATGTAAAAGGATCACCATGCTTATCTTCATCAATAAGATCATGTCCAGGGTGTACAGTCTTATCTTCGGCTCAGACTTGCCTAGGGTTCTGGAATAAATGAAAACTTTTTTACAACCAAATCCATAGAGCATAATAGGAGATTGGATGTTGTTCATACAATCTACTATGATATGGGTGTATGGCTATCAAGAAGGACCTTATCTTTTACCAGTCTTTTTGACTCCCTAAATTTTTGCCTTACATTTCATCAGACAAAGGATCATTTCAGAAACAGAGCACTTTCTGAAAGCACACAAGGCAGCTAACTTAAAATTCCCTTTCATAGTTGGACCCTTTGTGGTAAAAAACAAATCATGTTTACCTCGTATCCAAGCCAAATCCAATGAATTCGGGTTTACACAATTGCAAAGAAGGAAATATGACCCGCATCAAATAATATCAAAGAGAAGGTTGATGAGCAAATTGGGCCCCTATGAGCACGAGCATGTTGAAGGATTTGACAAACTGGCTAATCTGGAAACATGTACAGATATGGAGGTCACTTTGCAGCATGATCAGATAAAACCAACAGAATCTTCCCCTCGGCAGATCCAGACACAGAAAGCTTCTCCAAGATTGATTGTTAAAGTCCCAAAGTTGAGTGTTTATAATAAGAGGAACAGTTCAGAGGCCCTGGGTGCCGGTAGTCACCAAGATATTCCCAAGAAGATGAAAATTACACCACCCTCTCAAGTGGTTGACCTGGAAGAAGAAGAACCTAAAGAAAAAACGAGCATGGAGATGGTGGAAGGTGCAAGCAAGACCAAAGAAGTTGGTACAGGAAGCATGCCACAAAGTGAAAGTAGCACAAGGGTTTTCAGCAGAAAGAAGAACATATTTAGCAAGACACCTGGGGCAATATATCAATCCAAAGAAGATTTGATGAACCAGTATGTTATAAAAGGAAGTATGGCCAACAGTGAGATAAGAGACATGTTTCTCGAAATAGAGAAGATCTCCCAACACAAGACGTCCTTGCTTTTAGTGAGAGATGTAGAAAGAAAGATGTTTAATATAGCAATAGAAGATGATGATAAAGTGTCTGAAATCAATATGCATTATGAGAATATTGTTGCCCCGGACAAAGTAAAGTTTCACAGAAATGCCAGTGACATGCTATACTCAGACTATCTAAGCTTAAGTCTGAAAGTTTCAAGATTGACAACACATGCACTCAAACTAGATGGACAATTGAAACAAGAGAAAGCATCCAGCAAAGCTTGACAGACACAGGTCAAAAGATTGGAGTCTGAAGGCCCTCAAGGAGTAAAGGCTTCCTTAGATGAGAAAGACAAGATAATCCAGGGTCTGAAGAAGAATCTAAACATGTCTCCTATTGAACATCCACAGGCAGCAGAGTTGGTTGTCCTTGAGCAAGAGAAAGAAACATTCAGACAAGAAGCGCTAAACTACAAAGCTAAAGTGTTGCAGCTGGAATAGGAGAAAGAGAATTGGTTACAGGGGCAAGTAGCAACATCAGATATGGTTGTCATTGTACCTGCTAATACGGAAGCTGGATCAAGCACTGATGGATTGGTCCAAGCCATGTCCCAAGTGAGTCTACAAACAGGGGAAATCAAAAACCTTAAGGAAGCCTTGGAAAAGTTGAAACAAGAGATGAAAACAAAAGATGAAAGGATGGCTCCACTCCAAAGGGAGAATCAAGATTTGCAAGAGAGAGTAAGTAAGTTGAGGACAAGGTTAAAAGGTAAAACACTATTGCAAGGAGCTAAACATGTGATCTGGGATGCTATTGCAACAGAGGTTGCTAAGTTCATATTTTATCTGAATTTTATAAATGACAAAGACAGCGTGGCTACCACAGCTCGAAGCAGGTGTATTATTGTTAATGAAACATTAGCCAAGAAACCTTCAGATTGGGCCCAGAACGCTATTGATTTGTTGAATTATGTGTCCATTGTTGATCTTCAAACTATTGGGGTAAAGGACAGAACTGCTTTGATCATCTAGGCCAGGAGAATCATCGTCAAGAACAACTTGCTCAAATCGGTCTAGAACAAAGCTATGCAAATGGAGCACAGTATACAGGAGTTTAAAGACACGTTTGAACAATTTTTTGTCAAGGGCCTCCCACAATTTTGGGATGGCAAAGGTTCATTATACAATCAAGAAGACTACAATTCTCTTCTCATTCAGTGTAGGATGGACCATTCCAAATTTGAAGCTATGGAGGAAAGTCTGAAAGGCCCAAGTCTCATAGAGTATTTGGCCACAGACTTTGAAATTTTGAATCAATTTAAAACAGTGAAGATTGGCTTGTCGATTATGTCCTACGCCACGTGCATTGACCTAGAGATTCTGATTAAGGAGATGATGGACTACGAGATTCCTTCTGACTCACAATGGAAGGAAATTGTGCGGCTGGGCAAGACGAAATGCATTTTTCCCGGGACCAGTAAGTGACCTCCAGGTGTCACCAAGCCAGCGAGTTTGACAGAAAATCAAGACAAGCCAGATGGTGTAAAGGAAGCTGAGCAGTCAAAGAAATCCATTTTAGTTTTGAAACGTCTTTTAAGTAATCATTGTAAATCGGTTCATATACCGAGACTATCAGTTGAAATTACTATTATTAGTTTTAGAAAGTTGAAACGTTTCGGTTTCAGCCATTGTAATCGAATTGTATAAATGTTGGGGCATTTAATTGAATTAATGTTGGCAAAAGTGCAAGAGCACCCCTTTGGTTGTTTCGAACTCTATTGTAATTTTTTGAAGCTGAATTGAATATATATGCAGAAGCTTTTGAAGTCTCTATGAAAAGATTCTAACGGTGGTGATATGAGCTTTGTCTTCCTTCATCGTATGTATTTCTTGTGATCTGTTATTCCATTTACATTTTCTTCTGTTTAAATTGGATAGTTAAAGGCCCAGAATTCATCTTGTGATGCTCTTGGCTTATGCAATTTAAACTGTGTTTATTTCTTCCTAACAAATTTAGAATTCATTTCAGTAATGCTCTGATGTAGTTATTTGTTTTATTTATCTTCCTACACTCTATTTAAATTCAATAATAACTCAAACTCATCGCCTAGTTTAGCCTTTATCCTCTTGAGAGTTCTACCAGCTGGTCATTGTTTTCATTCACTTTCAGAATTTTGACTCCATATCCCTGAGTGTTCCTCCCCTTCCTTGCCAGCAACTTTATTAAAAAACCCCAAAACAAACCAAATCTAGCCACCAATTTCCAAAGAAACATCAAGTGACACGAGAGAGCCCTCTCTGAGTTGAGCAGGCTAGTGATTTAGCTCTAAAGTAGGTTGAAACAGTTACCTTTGTCGTTTGTCTATTCAGCCGGGAAAAATTTACAGAGTGCTAACACAATGTTTGAACAAAATCTAAAAACCAAAATAAATAAGAGAAAAATCAAAAACCAAAATAAAAATAATAAAAATTGTACAAAGTGAAGATAAAATATATACAAGAAACGGTGCAAATGAAAACAAAACAGTCATATTCAACATAGTGTTTTAGATGTGAACCATTAGTTGTGTAAGAAAATAATCATCAATCGGTGTCTTTTGGTAAATAGGAGTTATTTCCAACAACAGAGGCAATTATATAAGGACCCGGCCATAACTTTTGAAACTTAGAATTCTTATCTTTATCAGCATGAGCAGAATCCCATAGTAAAAAAAATTCATCAGTTGCAAAAGTAGTTGATTTATCCCTATTATCAAAATACTTCTTAACCGTACGTTGTCTCTTTTTAAGATTCTCGAGAGAAAATCTCCTTTGTTCTTCTAAAGCTGGCAAAGCATGAATTCTTTGAGGGATATCAGTAGAGTTCAAATCTTCTTCCTACAATGATAATCTAAGGGAAGTTAATTCAAGTTCCAAAGGCATTATTACTTATTGGCCATATAATAATTGAAAATGAGTATGGCCAATACGGTTTTTTTTTGGTATGGTATGTCCATGATGCATAAGTAAAGTATGCCACTTGCAAGGTTTATCATTTATGATATTCCCAAGAATGTTAACCAGATTCTTATTCGTTGATTCAGTTTGCCCATTTCCTTGTGGATAATATTTAGATGAAGTGAAGTGCTTCACTACAAGTTTGTTGAAAAATGGGTCAATTTTCCATATATAAATGTTGGCCCATTATCATAAATAATTTTGATTGGAAGACCAAAACGAGAAAAGATATTAGATTCTAAAAAAGGGATTACCTGCTCATCTTGTGCATGTTTGAGAGGAACTGCTTCAGTCCACTTCATAAGTAGTTTGTTGCAATCAAGATAAGATATGATCAGTAGAAGATGAGGGGTTAATAGGTCCAATGAAATCCAATCCCCATTTAGAAAAGGGAAAGTGAGGTAGAATTGGTTGCAAAGGCATAGCAGAAAACTTTTCTTTGCCAACAATTTTTTGGCATTCAATACATGCATGTACAAACTTATATGAATGTTTAAAAACTGAAGGTCAATAATAACCAATTCTTAGAATTTTGTAAGCAGTGGCTTTGGCATCAAAATGTCCATCAATGTGAATATTTAAATCTGTTGATCCTTGAATTTCTTTAAAATATTTTGGGTTGTTGTATCATCTACACAACGTAACAACAGTCTGCCAGTAATCCTGCGGAAGAGTGATGTGTTCGAGATTATATATTTAGAGGCCTCAAGTCAAGTCCTTCTACATTCAAGATATTCAATATTATCGGAACATCTTTCATATTGCAAATAGTAAATTATATCCCAATACCAAGGATGTGTTGCTAAATCCATATTTCCATATTCAATTAGAAATAATGCAGAAAAAGGCATCCTCATTATTTTCAGAAGAAATTCCTAGTTCAAGGTGTTGAGCTAGGTGTAAGGATAGATCATGTCCCTTAATGGTGTTGGAAGTTGTGATCGTGAAATCATGTTCCTATATCGTGGCAAGCCAATGTGCAAGCTTTCCAAATAAGTGTGTTTGTGAAAGAAAAAATTTAGCTACAGGTAAAGGGAATTTTATCTAAGTATGCTTGCCTAAGATAAATTGACGAAATTTTTCAATAGCTTTACAAGAGCATAAGTAGGTTTTTCAATTAAAGTATATTTGAACTCGTCATCAGATGACCTATGACTAATGTAAACTATTGTCTTCTCATTGTTTTTTTATCATCTTTTTGAAGAAGAATTGTAGAAATTGCTTCTTCAATGGAATTTGTGTAAATTATAAAATAGTTTTCAAAAATTGGCTTTGACAAAACAGGTGCAAAACTGATTTTTTTTTCTACGAAATCTTTTTCAGTATCGTCATTCCAAGAAAACGATCGATCTTGATTTAACATATTATGTATAGGATTTACCATTACAGAAAAATCAAGAATGAATCTTCTATCAAAATTAAGCTTACCCATGAAAGATTGGATTTATTTTTTTGAGGATGGGCCTTGAAGATTNTAACATTCTGGCGCCGTTGTCGGGGACGAAATTGAAAAATCTTCCCTGGGAAAATGACTTAAAGCTTTAGTTTGATCCCTAAGGGTGACAGTGGATCAGATACCTTATTGTATGAGATTATGTTTACCCTAGCGACTCTGTTACTCAGATACCATTTGCACCACACTGTGTGAGATAGAAATCTTAGCTCCTAAGAAAATCCCAACCAGGAGCAATCTAGACCCAGAAGATGATATCCATGTGTCTGACCCTGGAAAGCTTGTACGTAAAAGAAAATAAAATCCATTAACCCCAGTGTTGCATCTAGACCGATATCTATCTTTTCCCAAGGACGGATTGACTAGCATTGAAGACCTTGAGTTTGACATGAAATTT
This sequence comes from Picea sitchensis, assembly GCA_010110895.2. NCBI lineage: Eukaryota > Viridiplantae > Streptophyta > Pinopsida > Pinales > Pinaceae > Picea > Picea sitchensis. Next base: position 24,495 of record SNQJ01S0001135.1, read on the forward strand.
GAACAATCTTTACTCAGAACTAAATATGAATCTCGTTTGAACGAGACCATCTTTGACAAAAAGAGATTCCAAGATTTAATTCCAGACGCATCTGCCATGCCTTTAGTGATCCCCGCTTAGAACCAATAGCCACTCTAACCCCTCACAACAACTATGGAAGCCATATTTTCTCCCCTCATACTGCCTGCTCAACTACATGATTTGCCTCAAGATTACAACCTAAGGATCAAACTATATGATGTTGAAGGTAACATATCAGCCCAAAATCATCTAGACTAGTTTAATGATTTCATAGACTTAGAAGAGGTGGACTTTGAAGATGTGAATATGAGGTTGTTTACACAAAGTATTGCAAGAGATGTGAGGAAGTTATTCAGAGCCCTTCCACCAGGTAGTATCGCATATTTCGAAGCCTTTGAAACAAGCTTCATTGCAAAATGGGGGGATAAGAAAAACCCCCTTCAGTTGTTGACCTAGTACAACAACATTAAGAGATCACTTGATGAAATAGTGCAGGAGTTTTTGGCCAGATTCATGAAGGTCTATAATACAATTCTTGCTGAGGTAAACCCCCCCCTAGAGTTGCTCAGCTCTGATATGTTGATTCTTTTGAAAGTGACTTTGTTTTATTATTAAGAGAACGAAGATCTACCACATTGAATGATATGATGAACGATGCCATAGAGGTTGAAGTGAACCTAATGGCTTCAGGGAAGATAAAAACTAATGTTGGAAGGGACACAAACAGAGATCGGGATAAAGCACAGCCTTCAACATCACAAACATCAGAGGAAAGATTTGAAGCAATTATGATAAACATGGAGCGGATGATGGAAAGAATGGCTCTAGGAAATAGGCCTAACCCCAGAGAATAGGCTGATGGTCCACCCAGAAATTCAAGAAGACCAACTATTCCACAGATTAGGCAAAGAGAGCAAAGAAATCAGGGGAATCAGACAAATCAAGGAGATCGGGTGAATCTGGGAAACGAGGCAAATCATGGAAACCAAGGAAATCAAGGGGAACAACAAATCAGGCCTCCTTTCCAAAATAATTATGTGAATGAAGATTATGATGGATATTTTGAAGACAACATGAACTGTTGTGATGATAAAGAAATAGAGGTATTTTTTACCAAAGAAGAACACGACTAGTTCATGGATGCAAGTGAGATCTTTTTGCAAGATGGAGAAGAAAGGGTATCAGTAGAGAGGGAATATTATGAGACTGGATTGCAAAATGCCATCATGCAATTCCAAAGGTAGTATAACCTTTGAAATCAAAAAGTACCTCCAAACCCTCCAAAGGGTAACCCTCCAAGGGGGAATCCCACAAAAGAAGCTGAGAATAACATACCTTCTTCAAGTCAGCCCAAAAAATATTCCACTGAAAAATATTCATCTATAAAGGACTCCATTGCAAAATATTTTGTTGCAAAGCATATTGTGGAAAAGGGGAAGCAGAAAGAAGAACCTCAAAAGAAATTATTGACTAGGAAAGAAATGTTCACCAAAGAGGTAGAGAAAACTTCATCCTCTTTTGATTTCGAAAGTGATATGGCTAAGATAAAAAAAATCGGTACCATTTAATGAATTGATCAAGAATAGCGAGTATAGAAAGCAGATCATCAAAATGTTGAAACAGAACAAACTTCTGATACCCTGAATATACAAGATGATCACCTAGCCATCTTATTTGGCCCACGCATGGAGGAAAATGGTGATACTGAAGAAGTGCCTCCTTTCTATGTTAGTCTAAAAATCCATGACATGAATCTTCACAATGCTATGTTGGATTATGGGGCATCTCACAACCTGATGCCCAAAGTGGTCATGGACCAGTTGGGCCTTGATGTCACGAGACCTTATAAAGATTTGTTCTCCTTCGGTTAAAGAAAAGTGAAATGGCTTGGCCTGATCAAGGATCTGGTGGTGTCTTTGGCACAAATCCCAGCAAATAATATGGTGATGGATGTAGTAGTAGCTGATATCCCTCCAAAATTTGGCATGTTGTTGTCCAGGTCATGGGCTGCAAAATTAAAAGGAACCCTCCAGATGGACATGTATTATGCCACTATTCTTGTCTTTGGTCAAGACAAAAGACTGTATAGAGAAGTTTTACTTAAATACATGGTCAGCAACAAATCAAAGCCTAGAAATCATCCTATCTATTCAATGGAAATTGAGTTGGGATCTTCCATTTTCTTCAATGGCCTATGTTCTGAAGAAAAGGAAACAGAAATTGTTATAGCCAATCAAGACAAGCCTGACCAACAAATAGAAGAGTTTTTAGAGAAACAAGATGATGCAGAGGACCAGATATGGAAGATGAGTTTTGATGGGGCTGTCTGCAGAGAAGGAGCGGGAGTTGGCATTTGGATTTGTCATCCCAAAGGAGACTCAAAATTATGTTCTTACAAAATGGTTTTTGAATGCACAAATAGCATGGTCGAATACGAAGCATCAATATTGAGATTGAAAGATTTGGAAGAATTGGGCGCCAAAAGAATTGTTGTACATGGAGATTTTGAACTAATTATAAATCAAATCAAAGGAATCTACCAAGAAAAACATCCCAGGTTGAGGGATTATAAGAATCTGGTACTAGAACTCCTTGAGAAGTTTCCAGAATGCAACCTTTCAGCAATTCCAAGAGAACATAATCAGGTTGTTGATGCCTTGGCTACTTCAGCAGCAGTTTTCACAGTTCCAATTTTCCCTGAAAAAAGATACAAGGATGAGGTCAAGTACAGGCCAACAGTACCAGACAATATGAAGCACTGACAAGTTTTCGAAAATGACAAACAGATAGAAAGCTTCCTCAAAATGGAGAATGAGTTCAAAAAATTAAACATTTATGATGAATACTGTGATAATGAGGTGGATGCAATTTCTTTCACAAAAGAAGGATACTTTGATAATCAGATTGTTGGCAGAGATATCATTCAGCTAAAGAGTAACATCATCCCCAAGGGCCTGGTACCATTAGAGAAAATTTGTGATAATAATGGCGTAGCCAAAAGTCCGAAGATCACAGTAAATGAAGGGGATGTGGAATATTTCAATATTGGGACTCCAGAAGATCCAAAGATCGTGAAGCTGTCCAGAAATCTCAACCCTGAAGTCAAAGAGAGGTATGTTAAATTAATGAAAGAATTCCCTTATGTTTTTTCTTGGATCTATGATGATTTGAAAGTCTATGATACCAGTATAATCCAGCATGTTATCCCAATCAAGGAAGATCACAATCCATTCAAACATAAATTAAGAAGAATAAACCCTTTGTTGTTACCATTGATAGAAAAGGAAGTAAAGCAACTGTTTGAAGCCAAAATCATAGTGTCCCTGAGGTTTTCCAAATGGGTGGAAAATCTAGTACCAGTCTGGAAAAAGAGTGGAGAAATTAGGTTGTGTGTGTTATCACTGAAATTTCGTCTGCACATGGCGACAAGAACTCCACATCATCAAAACAGCAATGAAGTCATTCATGGCACTGAATTAAGTTCACAGCATTCCAGAAGGGTCAAAAACTATACCAAGTAACCAAAAATTGAAGG
>SNQJ01S0001135.1:41274-54982 GCA_010110895.2 Picea sitchensis
TCCAAATCACTTACCGCCTCCCTCTTCCCCTGTCATCTGTCCAACTTCCCTCTCTCCATCCACATGGCCCCTCCTTAGCTCATCGCCCTCTCGCCTCCTGCCATGTGTCCCTCTCACTCCCAGTCACCTCCACCTGCATGATCATTCCTTTTACTCCGTGTCCACTTGTACCCCCACACTCCACACACCTTCCTCCTCTTTCCTTTTCAGACCGCGTGGCATTCCTCAGCTTATGTCACCGCTCCCATTTCCTCTCCATCGCCTCCACCGTGTTGACGCCATCGCTCCCATTATACCCTTTTTCACATCCACCATAGGGGTCCCTCGCAACAGTCCAGCGAAGCAGCATCCAAAGAGGGACCGTTCAGCTGATCCAGGTGGCACCATTAGGAGACCTCCACGTCCCAGAAGGTAGGGTTGACCGAGGCTGTCCCCAGTCCCAAGAAAGCAGTTATTGTGGTTGTTGCTGGTGGTTGGGCATCATCTCCGCCATAAAAGGAAAGTCCAGCAAATGACTAAAGCTGGTCGATTCATCTGCAGCAGGACAGTCCGAAATCTGATAGCGTCTGTCTTGGGTGCATGATCGGCCAGAGTCTGCATGCGCAGACTGTCAGAAGACATGCAGACACAATGTTTTTAATGCAGCGTCTTGTTTTTGCTGCGGTTGTTGTTTTTGAGTATATGTAGGCATTTTCTCCATTTTTGTAGGCATCGATGGTAGAGCAAAGCTCCTGACTGTAAAGTTTTAGCAACACTCTAGTTCTCTGGTTATGCATCTGTATGCGAGATTTCTTGTTTTATGACAGACAGTCTTTCTTACTCCATCTGATTTTCATCTTATGCTGAGAGAGTTCGTGAACGACTGATTCGTGCGAATTATTGCAATCATGTTATGATAAAGGATTTATTGTTGCATTGTTGTATTCTTCGGTGTTTTGCTTTTGAATGTAAGAAGATCTTGCGTTTAGATGCCTTCTCCTATAGTCTGTTAGAAGCTTGATGTTTATAACAGACCCTTGCACTCCTCTTATACAAGTCTTCCCCCTACTCACCCTTATTACAACTTACTGCTTGGAGTTTATCTAAGACTTCACTTGCCCATGCATGCCTGGCCTAGTTTCAGAGTTGGAACAATATTGTTTTGAGTTAACTTCCATTCGATCACCCTTTTCATAAACAAATCGTGACATAAACTGATGGGTGTCGGGCTCTGCTCCTGCAAGCAATCCAGGAGTGACTTCCGTCGCCAACACATTCCACCTAATCGTCTTGCTCTTCTCCTCACCTATATACATGCTAAGGTAACCCTCCAAAAACTTGTTAACATCTCTATTTGAACATTGATTTTAGTGTGGTATTCCATGCCCATGTTGAAAGAAGCACCTGCCAATCTAAATAGTTCTTGATAGAATTTGTCGATGAACATTGGACCTCTATTACAAATAATCTTACAAGGAAAACTAGGTAGACATCCCTAAAAAACAGGTCAGCAATTGCATGTGGCTATTAGTTTGCATCTATGGGAGGTGGAGCGGCAGGTGAATCCACTAATGTGGCTTGATGCCTGTTAAATTTATAGCAGCTGCAAGAGCCATTCTCCGAGAGGATGGCAAAGACCATAGCCGAGATCTAGGCCCCCCAATGCACTCCTGGGGTTCTTGGTCTGGGACCAAGTAGTAAAGACCCCTGAGAGGGCCCCCAATATATGATTGGGGTTCTTGGTCTGGGACCAAGCAGTTAAAGCCCCTAGATATGTCTAGGGCCCCTGGACATGGTCCAGGGTACCCATGCTTGGGGCATGGGTTTCTTGGCCGTCTGGGATCAAGCAGTTAAAGCCCCTATATATGTCTAGGGCCCCTGGACATGGTCCAGGGTACCCATGCCTGGGGCATGGGTTGATCCTTGGTCTTGCACCTTGGTGGATAAGACCCCAGAAATGTTCTGGGGCAACTTGATCTTCGATCAGGTACTTTGTTGGTATATGACCCTCCTTGAAGGTTGGCATGACCACATAAGGGATGTATTCCATATGCAATGATGCTAAAGTTAATAAGGTCACCTTGAATATGAATGGACAAGTATTGCCACCAAGCTACCCTACCTAAACCCTCCTTTACCCTTGCTTGTGTTGGTTTGGGGTTTTGTTGTTTTTGTTTTATGGTTAAAGTAAAGTTTAAATTAAAATGTTAATTATAACATGTTTACATTATTTAATTTAAACATGTTATCTTTAATTATAATTATTATAATTTAATTTTCTTTATTCTTTTCCCTAGCCTAAAACTATAAATACCCTACCCTCTACCCTTCACATTACACACTTTTTATTTGTTATGCTCTTGAGCTTGAAGGTGAGCAGATCCTCTCTCCTTGCTGCAGCCTCTCCTTGCATCTGCTGTTGGAGTTTTTCTTTGAAGTTGTTGCGGCCCCCTATGTGGTAATTGTTGCTGGGTTTTGTTTTGTGGTGGCTCGACCCCTTCTCTACTATCCCTCTCAACTACCCTTGAGGACTGTTGGGCTATTTCCTTGGCTCCCCTTTGAGGATTGTTCTGTTGTAGTGCGGCTCCCCTAGAGGACTGTGTGGAGCAACTCCCCTTTTGTGGACTGTTGTGGTGCAACTCATGGTGCAACTCCTCTTGTGACTGTGGGTGCAACCCTTCTCTTCTGTTGTGGGTGCAACCCCTTTCTCTTCTGCTGTGGGGTGACTGTAGGTGCGGCCCCTCTTTTCTTGCTGTGGGGTGACTGTAGTTCTGTTCAGATCGTGACCTCTAACCTTGAGCCTTTGACCTTCCTTAAGATGCTTTTGTGTGAGGGTTTATTCACAGATTTTCTGTGTGGGGGTTTGGGTGATTAAAACCTTATGTTTGTGTGAGGGTTTGACTGTGTGAAGTCCTTGTGGCCCTATCTCCTTGGTGGCAAAAAAGTTCATTCATCTCTTGGCAAGAGATCCAACCTATATGGTGGATCTATGAGCTGGACTTTGTCTGAGCATAATAACAAATGGTACTGCATCTCTAGAGCGTGGCTGTGACATCTTCAGAGGTAAGACTTCAGGGCAAGGTAAGTTATCTATTCAAGCTTATCATTATCAGATCTGGATTGTGGAGTTTTTGTTTTGAGCTATCTAGATTTATGTATCAACAGTAAATGTTATCAGATCTGGACTGTATTCTTACTCTTTGTTTCTGAAGTTTGGTTCACTACTCATGATCAGAGTGTGTTTCATTTTGAGTTTAGATCTGTAGATCTGTTTAAGGTTTACACCAGCATTATAGATCAGAACCTTTGTTTATTCTAGATCTACTACTTAATGAAATAACTAAACTATATTAGATCTGAGTACACATGTTTGTTTTCTCTGTTCAAGTAGTGTAAACTTGTTTTCTGGATATAAGATCTAGTTGTTATTCTCACTGAAAATTAAAAGACACCTTTGTTCTGCTTTACTGCCCGAATTCTAACATGGTATTAGAGCTAAGGGTGTGAAGAGAGCTCAAGGATATAATCTTGAGCCTACACAGATCCACTTAGTTAGGGTTGTTTTGCAGAAATCAGTCAACTAAACTAACTCAGATCTAAGCATGGCTTCTTCATCAGTTAAAGCTGAAGACAAACTTGTAGGGGCTGCAAACTTTAATGCTTGGAAATACAGAATAATAAACATTCTTGAAGAGAATGATCTAGAAGATTTTATCTCTAGGGAGATTGAAAAACCTACCAAAAACACAGCTAGGGCAGCATATAAAAGGAAACAAACCAAGGCTAAAAGAATAATTTTTGATTCTATCAAGGACAACATGATGCCCATCATTGGTCATCTAAGGACTGCCAAAGATTGTTTTGATGCTTTGGCAAACCTCTATGCGAAGAAGGCACCTACTCAGAAAAGAATTTTGAAGAAACAATTACGTACCTTGAAAATGGGAAAGGATGATACAGTTGCACCTTCTTCTCCAAAATTGCTCAAACCAAAGATCAACTTATTGCAATAGGAGTTTCTGTAGATGGTGATGACCTTGTTCAAACAAATTTTGATGGACTTCCTGCTGCTTGGGGAAATTTTCTTGCATCCGTGAATGGAAGAGAATCCCAACCTAATTTTGAAAGGTTGTGGCATGACTGCTTAGAAGAAGAAGGAAGACTAAACATCAGAAATGACTATGGAATTTTGAAAGATCATGCCCTTGCAACAAATACCAAGAAATGGAAGAAGTTCCCGAAGTCAAAAGACAAACGTAAGAAACCCCAAGGTAAGATATCTCATCTCAATCCTCATTTATCTAAAGTTAAATGTTTTAATTGCAATAAGCTGGGACATTATGCAAGAGATTGCAAGAGTCCTCCATTTCAGAAGAAAAGAAGAGGAATATTTCAAGCCTCAGTTGCCACTGAAGAGGCTAAACCCCAAGAGGAGCCTCAAAGAAGACAAACCAGAGCTGCCACTAAAGAGCAAGAACCAGTACATAACTAAGAGAGCAGAACAACACAAGAATATCTCATCCTAGAGCTCTTTTACATCCCACCAGAGTCAGGAGATTTGGTTAATAAACAACGGTGCTTCGGACACATGGCAGACTTCTAGAAACAAAACCTTGCAAACTATCAGAACAAGAAATTCAAGGCAAAGGTTAAACTAGGTGATGATGGCACCTATGACATAAAGGTTTTGGCTCTACCTCTTCCGGTTTCATTGGTAGTATCTTTCACATTGATGAAATTCTTTATGTAAATCTCATCTCAGTTGCAGTGCTAGAAAACAAAAGATACTAAATAGCTTTCTCCAAAGGGAAGGCCCTCTTATGGTCCTTAAATGAATATTTAAGTACTGCTATAACAATAGGAACTCGTGAGTGTGGCTTGTACAAGATTTCAGGTCAAGTCATTCAATCTCTAGTTCGTAGGGCGATCAATCCCTACTTGAGCTTTGGCACGGGAGACTTGTACACCTCAATTACAATGCACTTTCAGGTTTGGAAAAGATGGTGACATGTATGCCAGTGTTTTCTATTGATCATGATAGTGATTGTAAAGGTTGTTCACTTGATAAGAACATAAAGAAGCCTTATCCTCTCAGTGATAGAAAATCAAATGAAATTTTGGACTTAATTCATTCTGAACTTTGTGGACCTATGACTGCTTTGAATGTTTGTATTTATGCTCATCATTTTATTGATGATTTTTCTCGTAAAACTTTGATTTATTTCTTAAAACTAAAGAGATGAATCCTTTATGATTTCAAGATTTCAAGAATCTTGTTGAAGATCAATTTGGAGACTACATCGAGTTTTCAGAACAGATAACGATAAGGAATTTGACTCCAAATATGATGATGAACTCTGTTGGAGCTACGGAATTAAGGGGAGCTAAGCGTACCATACAACCCCTCAATAAAATGGGGTTTTAGAGAAAAATAGAACTATACGTAGGCGATCGGGCTATGTATGACTAAAACTTACCTTTATCACTTTGGGTTGAAATTTTGATCTTTGGAGTCTACATTGAATAGATGTCCCTCCACAAAGCCCTTAGGCGAAAACTCACGAAGGAGTTTTCGGATTTCTTAAACCCCTCAGTTGATCATTTAGGAATCTTTGGTAGCCCAGTTTACATACACTTTTTCCAAAGAGGTACTAAACTAGGGCCCCTCCGATGAAAAGAACTTTCATTGGGATACAGTGAAACCTTAAAATCTTACAGGATTTATATCCTTGGTTAAAAGTTCATCGAAGTAAGAAGAGGCGTGACTTTTCATGAAGAAACAACCTTTCATCGTTCGAGAGAACTTCCATGTAATACAGAGGACCAGGAAGCTCCACCCTTGTTTATCGATTCTCCTCTTCAGTTGAAGCGAGGAGGGAGAGCAATTAGAACTTCTTGGCCAGTCCCTCAAGGGACACTATTGGGTTCAATGGAGATACCTCTGTCAAAGGAAACCGGTACGGTGTCGGAGATATTATTGAAAGAAGCCGAGAGAAAAAACATTGACTCACCGAAGGGAACTTTCGGAGAAAGCAGGAAACCAGATAATTACTCCGGTCTCATAGCTCATTTTAATATCGCGTAATTGATTGAGAACCTTCCACATTTGTTGATGCTTTCAAACATCAATTATGGAAAGATGCTATGAATGAAGAATATGATTCTATTTTTAAAGAATGATGTATGGACCGTGGTTCCTAGACCTCATGGAAAATAAGTAGTAACTTAAAAATGGCTTTATAAGATGGCTTGCTTATCGGCGGATAAGCGACATTAGAAATACAAAGGATTTGTGAAAACCGTGGTTTCTCGAAGAGAATTGATCGACAAGATTTTCTCAATTCACCGGGTATATGAAATCAAGGGTGTTATCACTTACAACAGTTTGGTTTAGGCTTCACGGATGGGCATTAAGACTACTTTTGGGTGAAGTTGATCCAAGGAAATATACATTGAGCAACCCGGAAGGTTTTGTGATACATGATAAAAGATCTCGTATTACCAAGTCAAAGAAAGGCGTATGCCGGAGTTGAAACAAACTCAGGAAGCTTGGTATGGTAGAATAGATAGTTTTCTACAAAGTCTTGGATTCTCAAAGAGCATAGTAGATTCAAATCTTTATATAAAGATTGATTTCAAAATCATCCAGTTATCCTCTGAACATATGTGGATGATCTATTCCTCCCTGGAGAGGAAAACTTGATAACTTCGATGAGACTAAGGGCTTCGAAGAATTTGAAATGAAGACTTTGGGCTCATACGCATTTTGGGTTTGGAGGTTTGGTAGAAACCGGGAGAGATATTTCTCTCATAGAGTAAATATGCTGTTGATATACTTCGCAGATTTGGCGTGATGGACTGCAAGTCAATGACAACTCCAATGATCTCTAACCAAAAGAAACTACAAGATCAAGTTACGGGTTCAGATCCAGAAGACCCACTTCCTTGCTCCGGCGGTCATTGGATCTTTGATGTATCCTCATACACACGAGACCGACATTTGTTATGCAGTAAATGCTCTTAGCAGTTCATGTGTGAACCAAAGCATATACATATAGTTGCTGTTTGCTCAAAACATTACGGGGAGATATGTTCGGGGTACTATAGCTTATGGTCTCAGATACACACCTCGATTGGAGGTGTAATGCTTAATGGTTTTACAGATTCAGATTGAATGGACAGCGGTCTGATTGGATCCGGAAGGGGAGCACTTCCGGATATTACTTTAGTTTGGGTTCAACAATGAATTTCCCTAGTCAGAGCATGGCTAAAACAACTGCATTAGCAAGAGCACATTCTTTGCTAGTCTGCTTTGGTAAATGGTGAGACTCCGGAAGCTCTTTGTCATACTTGACAATTGAGCTTGAACCCATATGTCCATTTCTTGTGACAATGTTGTGACAAAACTCGAGAACCAGTGTTTCCAAAGAGTGCAAACACACATTGAGATGAGATATCACTATGTCCGGGACATTGTTCAGAAGAACGTTCTCAACATTCGGTATGTTACGACGATAGAACATACACCGAGATATTTTACCAGCCACTTTCCTTGAAAAGGTTTATGTACTTTTAAGTGACAAGCTTGGGTATGAAGTGGAATACCTGCTACTTAGAGGGAGGGAGTGTTAAATTTATAGCTGCAAGAGCCATTCTCGAGAGGATGGAAAAGACCCTAACCAAGATCCACAGGTCCCGATTGCACTCACAGGGGTTCTTGTTGGGATAGCCGATGCAAAGACCGAGAAGGGAGCCCCAATACTTAGTGGGGTTCTTGGTCTGGGACCAAGCGATTAAAAGCCCTAGATATGTGGGGCCCTTGAGATAGTCAGGTACCCATACCCTAGGGCATGGGTTTCTTAGTTTAGGACCAAGCGGTTAAATCCCCTAGATATGTCTAGGGCCCACTTTGGACATGGTCGAGGTACCCATATATGGGGCATGGGTTGATCATTAGTCTTGCACCTTGGTGGATAAGACCCGAGAAATGCAGAGACAGCTTGATCTTCCCATTCCCGGTACTTTGTTGGTATATGACCCTCCTTGAAGGTGGGCATGACCACATAAGGGGGTACTTTGTTGGTATATGACCCTCCTTGAAGGTGGGCATGACCACATAAGGGATGTATTCCATATGCAATGATGATAAAGTTAATAAGGTCACCTTGAATATGAATGGACAAGTATTGCCACCAAGATACCCTACCTAAACCCTCCTTTAACCTTGCTTGTGTTGGTTTGGGGTTTTGTTTTTTTTGTTTTAGGGTTAAAGTGAAGTTTAAATTAAAATGTTAATTATAACATGTTTAAATTATTTAATTTAAACATGTTATCTTTAATTATAATTATTTTAATTTAATTTAATTTATTCTTTGTCCTAGCCTAAAACTATAAATACCCTACCCTCTACCCTTCACATTACACACTTTTTATTTGTTATGCTCTTGAGCTTGAAGGTGAGCAAATCCTCTCTCCTTGCTGCGACCTCTCCTTGCATCTGCTGTTGGAGTTTTTCTCTAAAGTTGCTGCGCCCCCCTCTATGGTAATTGTTGCTGGGTTTTGTTTTGTGGTGGCTCGACCCCTTCTCTACTATCCCTGTCGGCTACCCTTGAGGACTGTTGGGCTGTTTCCATGGCTCCCCTTTGAGGACTGTTCTGTTGTAGTGAGGCTCCCATTAAGGACTGTGTGGAGTGGCTCCCCTTTTGTGGACTGTTGTGGTGCAACTCATGGTGCAACTACTCTTGTGACTGTGGGTGCGGCCCCTTTCTCTTCTTCTATGGGGTGACTGTAGGTGTGACCCCTCTTTTCTTTCTGTGGGGTGACTGTAGTTCTGTTCAGACCGTGACCTCTAACCTTGAGCCTTTGACCTTCCTTAAGCTGCTTTTGTGTGAGGGTTTATTCACAAATTTTCTGTGTGGGGGTTTGGTTGATTAAAACCTTCTGTTTGTGTGAGGGTTTGACTATGTGAAGTCCTTGTGGCCCTATCTCCTTGGTGGCAAGAAAGTTCATTCATCTCTTGGCAAGAGATCCAACCTATATGGTGGATCTATGAGCTAGACTTTGTCTGAGCATAATAACAAATGGTACTGCATCTCTAGAGTGTGGTTGTGACATCTTCAGAGGTAAGACTTCAGGGCAAAGTAAGTTATCTATTCAAGCTTATCATTATCAGATCTAGATTGTGCTTTGAGTTTTTGTTTTGAGCTATCTGGATTTATGTATCAATAGTAAATGTTATCAGATCTAGACTGTATTATTACTCTTTGTTTATGAAGTTTGGTTCACTACTCATGATCAGATTGTGTTTCATTTTGAGTTTAGATCTGTAGATCTGTTTAAGGTTTACACCAACATTATAGATTAGAACCTTTGTTTATTCTAGATCTACTACTTAATGAAATAACTAAACTATCTTAGATCTGAGCACACATGTTTGTTTTCTCTGTTCAAGTAGTGTAAACTTGTTTTCTGGATATAAGATCTAGTTGTTATTCTCACTAAAAATTAAAAGACACCTTTGTTCTGCTTTACTGCCCTAATTCTAACAATGTCTGGCTTGATTATGTAATGGCAAGTGTGCTAGAGCTAGCTATCTGTTATCATCACAATGGTGTGGTTTAAGGCTATGAGCTTCTAAAGACAAATGAGATATTTTAACTTAAAGGTATTACCTAAGATGAAAATGTTGTATTTCATCCTCAAGTTGTCCAGTAGAATGGTCTTTTGGTTTTGAAATTTTTTCAAGATAACTACAAACAAGATCCAGGATCCTATTGGCTGTACAAAAATGCTAGACATGATTTGATGCGACTATTTGATCTTTTTGTTCTATAAAAAATCTGTTCATTAGAAAAATATGAGAAGATTTGTAGCCCACGCCCTTCTTCCAAGAATAGAAGAAAAGCAGACTACTCACTAATGAATTGGGTCACTAATAATTCACCTGTTGGATGTTTGATGCACCCATATCCAACTTTAGCTTCACAGATATTTCCTTTAAATGCTACACACTTAGATTCCTCTATTTATGATTCCACAATCAACAATGTTGAGGATGCAACTTTCCAACCATTAAATCTGCATCCAAGTTCACAAGAAAATATTGTTGAAATTCGTGGTTCATTGATTAAGGATTTGGCTACTGCAAATCAAATACGAAAACCATTTTCCCGTAATTCAGGTTTGGAATAATCACTTGTAGGTAATCATTAGGCAAAGTAGTTTGATATATCCTTTCACGAACACAATGCTTCATGTACGGGACAACATGTACCAATCAAAAAATTAAATGAGCAGAATTTGGACCACAACCTTTCACAAACTGGCTAGCTCTCTATTAAGAAATTGGAAACACAAAAACTTTGTGTGTGGAAACTTGCAGAAGCAAGATTTTGCTGAGAATCAACAGAAAAACTAGACTGCAGATGTATTGCAGAAGGATGAGCTTCGATTTGATTATTCACCTTGATTGGTTAGCTCAGATGCGTCATCACACACTATGTTTTGCAATTCTTGGTAGACTAGATGTCATTCCATAAATGCTGACCATATTGTAGCTAGTTCTAATTCTATATCAAAGCACTTCGCTGGCGGTCAAGTGCCACAGATCTCCAAGTGCTCAACTTTGGGTTTCTAGAAATTCACCTACCGACTAATTAATGATATTTATTGAACTATTTAGAAGAGTGTACATGAATTTGTTGATTGCATGTGCTAATTCTCTTATTCATGTGTTTTACTTATAGGTATGATGATGACTATGCTGGTTTTGACTATCAAGAAGCTGGAGCACAGAGAAAACTTCTAGGTCCAGTGGGTGCCCATATTGGATAAGAAGATCAAAGCAATTTTTGCATAATTTTGAAGAACTCTTATTCTACAGGTTTATATAGATGCACTAAGGACAATTCATAAATAAGGGGCAGTGGAATGTAATACCCCGACTTGATCCCTAGATTGTAAATATATTGCACATATGCTACTTAGGTTCATGATCCAATATGTTTGGGATGAAGTGTCTGCATATGATACTTAGGCTGGTGAACTAGTATGTTTAGGACGAAGTGCCTGTAAAGATGATCAAAGGTTGGAGAGCTTATATTAGAAATTGTACATATACACTAATTAATAAAAAATAACACCAAGACTGCAAACCAAAGGACAAAAAGTGTATGGGGGGATAAGACTCCACGATTGGGAAATGGGGCTAAGGGCTAGGTAAAGGGAGCTTAAGCCAAGGAGGCTAAGCCAAATATAATACAATAATTCACTAAGCTTTTATATTATTATATTATATAATAATATAATATAAAAAGGGCTCATGCATATTTTAAGGGGGAATTTAGTTTAATTCTCCATTCCGTCCATTCCATTCTTACCAGGATGACTACAAGAGTTTCTCTGGGGGATATGGTGACCTAGACTATGGTGTTTACCCTGTGGATCCTATGTGGATCTGAGAGGGTGTACACCTCTCCTTGGGTTGCCTTGGGAAAGTCTGGAGCCCTAGAGGGAGAATTGTGGGGATAGGTTCCCTTGGTGTGGGGCCTAGAGGGTACCTAGAGACATCTGAGGACAACTAGAACTCCTGGAGCAATATTTCTCTGAGACTTCCTAGTCGGCCTGTGCTGGAGCCCTTGAAGGGTAGTGGTTTAGCTCGAGGGACCATAGTGTGGAGAAGGGGGCAAACTACCTTGGGTTGTGCAGGCTAATGGGGAATGAGAGACTATAGGTTGGAGTGTTGTTGAGGTTTGGTACCTTGGACCATACTTGTTGGTACCGACTGTGGACCATAGTTGGCTTAGGAGGTCCTTTTCCCTGGTAGAGTAATAGCCTCAGCTCAAGGGTGACTCACTGTTGAGAGATTAGGAGCAGTGCGGTCTATGGATGGGAGGAATGTTTGAGGTTTGCAACCGACCGATGTTTTCACAAAAGATAAGTTCCATGTGGCTTTGTTGTTACATTGTGCAATCTTGTGTTAATTTGTTGTATGCTTATAATTTTTTTTTATATACATTTATGAATTATTATGTGTTATGTATCACTTCACATGTAAAATTGTAGGATGGAGAAGGTGATGTTGTATGGTATCAGAGGTTGGTTGTGTTTATGGTGAAATCAGAGGGAAATTGATGCAATTTCCCCGTACTGTGCCATCCGAGCACCCATCGAGGTGGCCGACTACACTACATCAATGTTCGAAGGAAGAGAAGAAGAAATTTACAGATCTTTTCCATGAATTTAAAGATGTCTTTGCTTGGTCTTATAAGGACTTATGTGGTTTTGATCCTAATATTATTCAACATGCAACTCTTATTAAGGAACAAGAAAAACTGATAAGGCAAAGACATAGGCCTATTAATCCTTCATTAGAAGAAACTATTAGGAAGGAAGTTGAAAAGCTCATTAATGCCCATATTATTGTTCCTGTGAAGTATTCAAAATTTGCATATAACCTTGTCCCAGTACAGAAAAAGAATGGTGACATAAGAGTATGTGTTGATTTTCGTGCCTTAAATAGGGAAAGTGTTAAGGATAATTTTCCTCTTCCTAACATGGAACTTATTTTACATCAAGTGGCAAGATCACAAATTATGTCACTTCTTGATGGATTTTCAGGATACAATCAGATTCGAGTCAAGAGGGTTGATAAGTATAAAACCACTTTTACCACACATTGGGGCACCTTTGCTTATGAAATAATGCCTTTTACTTTAATTAATGAAGGTGCTACCTTTGAAAATCTTATCTGTAAATAATTCAAATCTATTTTGATGATTTAACTGTTTATTCAATAAACCAATAAGATCATTTTAATCATCTAAAACAAGTTTTTCTTCGTTGCAAAAAATTTGGAATGTCCTTGAATCCTATGAAATCTATTTTAGGTGTCACCACATGAGCTTCTCAGACATATTGTATCCTAGTCAAGAATCAATATTGATCTGGAGAGGGTAATTTCTATTTAGAATCTTCAAGGCCCATCCTCAAAAAAATAAATCCAATCTTTCATGGGTAAGCTTAATTTTGATAGAAGATTCATTCTTGATTTTTCTGTAATGGTAAATCCTATACATAATATGTTAAATCAAGATCGATCGTTTTCTTGGAATGACGATACTGAAAAAGATTTCGTAGAAAAAAAAATCAGTTTTGCACCTGTTTTGTCAAAGCCAATTTTTGAAAACTATTTTATAATTTACACAAATTCCATTGAAGAAGCAATTTCTACAATTCTTCTTCAAAAAGATGATAAAAAAACAATGAGAAGACAATAGTTTACATTAGTCATAGGTCATCTGATGACGAGTTCAAATATACTTTAATTGAAAAACCTACTTATGCTCTTGTAAAGCTATTGAAAAATTTCGTCAATTTATCTTAGGCAAGCATACTTAGATAAAATTCCCTTTACCTGTAGCTAAATTTTTTCTTTCACAAACACACTTATTTGGAAAGCTTGCACATTGGCTTGCCACGATATAGGAACATGATTTCACGATCACAACTTCCAACACCATTAAGGGACATGATCTATCCTTACACCTAGCTCAACACCTTGAACTAGGAATTTCTTCTGAAAATAATGAGGATGCCTTTTTCTGCATTATTTCTAATTGAATATGGAAATATGGATTTAGCAACACATCCTTGGTATTGGGATATAATTTACTATTTGCAATATGAAAGATGTTCCGATAATATTGAATATCTTGAATGTAGAAGGACT
>SNQJ01S0001135.1:54992-65190 GCA_010110895.2 Picea sitchensis
AGAAGATTCATTCTTGATTTTTCTGTAATGGTAAATCCTATACATAATATGTTAAATCAAGATCGATCGTTTTCTTGGAATGACGATACTGAAAAAGATTTCGTAGAAAAAAAAATCAGTTTTGCACCTGTTTTGTCAAAGCCAATTTTTGAAAACTATTTTATAATTTACACAAATTCCATTGAAGAAGCAATTTCTACAATTCTTCTTCAAAAAGATGATAAAAAAACAATGAGAAGACAATAGTTTACATTAGTCATAGGTCATCTGATGACGAGTTCAAATATACTTTAATTGAAAAACCTACTTATGCTCTTGTAAAGCTATTGAAAAATTTCGTCAATTTATCTTAGGCAAGCATACTTAGATAAAATTCCCTTTACCTGTAGCTAAATTTTTTCTTTCACAAACACACTTATTTGGAAAGCTTGCACATTGGCTTGCCACGATATAGGAACATGATTTCACGATCACAACTTCCAACACCATTAAGGGACATGATCTATCCTTACACCTAGCTCAACACCTTGAACTAGGAATTTCTTCTGAAAATAATGAGGATGCCTTTTTCTGCATTATTTCTAATTGAATATGGAAATATGGATTTAGCAACACATCCTTGGTATTGGGATATAATTTACTATTTGCAATATGAAAGATGTTCCGATAATATTGAATATCTTGAATGTAGAAGGACTCGACTTGAGGCCTCTAAATATATAATCTTGAACACATCACTCTTCCGCAGGACTATTGGCAGACTGTTGTTACGTTGTGTAGATGATACAACAACCCAAAATATTTTAAATAAATTCAAGGATCAACAGATTTAAATATTCACATTGATGGAAATTTTGATGCCAAAGCCACTGCTCACAAAATTCTAAGAATTGGTTATTATTGACCTTCAGTTTTTAAACATTCATATAAGTTTGTACATGCATGTATTGAATGCCAAAAATTTGTTGGCAAAGAAAATTTTTCTGCTATGCCTTTGCAACCAATTCTACCTCACTTTCCCTTTTCTAAATGGTGATTGGATTTCATTGGACCTATTAACCCCTCATCTTCTACTGATCATATCTTATCTTGATTGCAACAAACTACTTATGAAGTGGACTGAAGCAGTTCCTCTTAAACATGCACAAGATGAACATGTAATCCCTTTTTTAGAATCTAATATCTTTTCTTGTTTTGGTCTTCCAATCAAAATTATTTCTGATAATGGGCCAACATTTATATATGGAAAATTGACCCATTTTTCAACAAACTTATAGTGAAGCACTTCACTTCATCTAAATATTATCCACAAGGAAATGGGAAAACTGAATCAACGAATAAGAATCTGGTTAACATTCTTGGGAATATCATAAATGATAAACCTTGCAAGTGGCATACTTTACTTATGCACCATGGACATACCATACCACAAAAAAAAACGTATTGGCCATACTCCTTTTCAATTATTATATGGCCAATAAGTAATAATGCCTTTGGAACTTGAATTAACTTCCCTTAGATTAGCATTGTAGGAGGAAGATTTGAACTCCACTGATATCCCTCAAAGAATTCATGCTTTGTAGGCTTTAGAAGAACAAAGGAGATTTTCTCTCAAGAATCTTAAAAAGAGACAATGAACGGTTAAGAAGTATTTTGATAATAGGGATAAATCAACTACTTTTGCAACTGATGAATTTTTTTTACTATGGGATTCTGCTCATGTTGATAAAGATAAGAATTCTAAGTTTCAAAAGTTATGACCGGGTCCTTATATAATTGCCTCTGTTGTTGGAAATAGCTCCTATTTACCAAAATACACTGATTGATGATTATTTTCTTACACAACTAATGGTTCACATCTAAAACACTATGTTGAACATGGCTGATTTGTTTTCATTTGCACCGTTTCTTGTATATATTTTATCTTCACTTTGTACAATTTTTATTATTTTTATTTTGGTTTTTGATTTTTCTCTTATTTATTTTGATTTTTAGATTTTGTTCAAACATTGTGTTAGCACTCTGTAAATTTTGCCCGGCTAAATAGACAAACGACAAAGGTAACTGTTTCAACCTACTTTAGAGATGAAGCACTAGCCTGCTCAACTCAGAGAGGGCTCTCTCGTGTCACTTGATGTTTCTTTGGAAATTGGTGGCTAGATTTGGTTTGTTTTGGGGTTTTTTAATAAAGTTGTTGGCAAGGAAGGGGAGGAACACTCAGGTAGATGGAGTCAAAATTATGAAAGTGAATGAAAACAATGACCAACCGATAGAACTCTCCAGAGGATAAAGGCTAAACTAGGAGATGAGTTTGAGTTATTCTTGAATTTAAATAGAGTGTAGGAAGATACATAAAACAAATAACTACATCAGAGCATCACTGAAATGAAATCTAAATTTGTTAAGAAGAAATAAACACAGTTTAAATTGCATAAGACAAGAGCATCACAAGATGAATTATGGGCCTTTAAATATCCAATTTAAACAGAAGAAAATCTAAATGGAATAACAGATCACAAGAAATACATACAATGAAGGAAGACAAAGCTCATATCACCACCATTAGAATCTTTTCATAGAGACTTCAAAAGCTTCTGCATATATATTCAATTCAGCTTCAGAAAATTACATTAGAGTTAGAAACAACCAAAGGGGTGCTCTTGCACTTCTACCAACATTAATTCATAAAATGCCCCAACATTTATACAATTCGATTACAATGGCTGAAACCAAAACGTTTCAACTTTCTAAAACTAATAATAGTAATTTCAACTGACAGTCTCGGTATATGAACCGATTTACAATGATTACTTAAAAGACGTTTCAAAACTAAAACAGATTTCTTTGACTGCTCAGCTTCCTTTACGCCATCTGGATTGTCCCAATCTTCTGTCAAACTCGCTGGCTTGGTGACACCTGGAGGTCACTTATTGGTCCCGAGAAAAATGCATTTCGTATTGCCCAGCTGCACGATTTCCTTCCATTGTGATTCAGAAGGAATCTCGTAGTCCATCATCTCCTTAATCATAATCTCTAGGTCAATGCATGTGGCATAGGACATAATCGACAAGCCAATCTTCACTGTTTTAAATTGATTCAAAATTTCAAAGTCTGTGGCCAAATACTCTACCAGACTTGGGCCTTTCAGACTTTCCTCCATAGCTTCAAATTCGGAATGGTCCATCCTACACTGAATGAGAAGAGAATTGTAGTCTTCTTGATTGTATAATGAACCTTTGCCATCCCAAAATTGTGGGAGGCCCTTGACAAAAAATTCTTCAAACGTGTCTTTAAACTCCTGTATACTATGCTCCATTTGCATAGCTTTGTTCTGGACCGATTTGAGCAAGTTGTGCTTGACGATGATTCTCCTGGCCCAGATGATCAAAGCAATTCTATCCTTTACCCCAATAGTCTGAAGATCAACAATGGACACATAATTAAGCAAATCAATAGCGTTCTGGGCCCAATCTGAAGGTTTCTTGGCTAATGTTTCATTAACAACAATACACCTGCTTCGGGCTATGGTAGCCACACTGTCTTTGTCATTTATAAAATTCAGATAAACTCCGAACTTAGGAACCTCTGTTGTAATAGCATCCCAGATCACATGTTTAGCTCCTTGCAATAGTTGTTTACCTTTTAACCTTGTCCTCAACTTGCTTACTCTCTCTTGCAAATCTTGATTCTCCCTTTGGAGTGGAGCCATCCTTTCATCTTTTGTTTTCATCTCTTGTTTCAACTTTTCCAAGGCTTCCTTAAGGTTTTTGATTTCCCCTGTCTGTAGAATCACTTGGGACATGGCTTGGACAATTCCATCAGTGCTCGATCCAGCTTCCGTATTAGCAGGTACAATGACAACCATATCTGATGTTTCTACTTGCCTCTATAACCAATTCTCTTTCTCCTTTTCCAGCTGCAACACTTTAGCTTTGTAGTTTAGCACTTCTTGTCTGAATGTTTCTTTCTCTTGCTCAAGGACAACCAACTCTGCTGCCTGTGGATGTTCAATAGGGGACATGTTTAGCTTCTTCTTCAGACCCTGGATTATCTTGTCTTTCTCATCTAAGGAAGCCTTTACTCCTTGAGGGCCTTCAAACCCTAATCTTTTGACCTGTGTCTGTCAGGCTTTGCTTGATGATTTCTCTTATTTCAATTGTCCATCTAGTTTGAGTGCATGTGTTGTCAATCTTGAAACTTTCAGACTTAAGCTTAGATAGTCTGAGTATAGCATGTCACTGACATTTATGTGAAACTTTACTTTGTCTAGGGCAACAATATTCTCATAATGCATATTGATTTCAGACACTTTATCATCATCTTCTATTGTTATATTAAACATCTTTCTTTCTACATCTCTCACTAAAAACAAGGACGTCTTGTGTTGGGAGAGATTCTCTACTTAGGGAAACATGTCTCTTATATCACTGTTGGCCATGCTTCTTTTTACAACATATTGGTTCATCAAATCTTCTTTGGATTGATATACTGCCCCAGGTGTCTTGCTAAATATGTTCTTCTTTCTGCTGAAAACCCTTGTGCTGCTTTCACTTTATGGCATGTTTTCTGTACCAGCTTCTTCGGTCTTGCTTGCACCTTCCACCATCTCCATGATCGTTTTTTATTTAGGTTCTTCTTCTTCTAGGTCAACCACTTGAGAGGGTGGTGTAATTTTCATCTTCTTGGGAATATCTTGGTGACTACCGGCACCTAGGGCCTCTGAACTGTTCCTTTTATTATAAACACTCAACTTTGGGGCTTTGACAATCAATCTTGGAGAAGCTTTATGTGTCTGGATCTACTGAGGGGAAGATTTTGATGGTTTTATCCAATCATGCTGCAAAGTGACCTCCATATCTGTACATGTTTCTAGATTAGCCACTTTGTCAAATCCTTCAACATGCTTGTGCTCATAGGGGCCCAATTTTCTCATCAACCTTCTCTTTGATATTATTTGATGCGGGTCATATTTTCTTCTTTGCAATTGTGTAAACCCGAATTCATTGAATTTGGCTTAGATCTGAGGTAAACATGATTTGTTTTTTACCACAAAGGGTCCAACTATGAAAGGGAATTTTAGGTTAGATGCCTTGTGTGCTTTCAGAAAGTGCTATGTTTCTAAAATGATCCTTTGTTTGATGAACTCTAAGGCAAAAATTCTGAGAGTCAAAAAAACTGGTAAAAGATAAGGTCCTTCTTGATAGCCATACACCCATATCATAGTAGATTGTATGAACAACATCCAATCTCCTACTATGCTCTATGGATTTGGTTGTAAAAAACTTTTCATTTATTCCAGAACCCTAGGCAACTCTGAGCCGAAGATAAGACTGTACACCCTGGACATGATCTTATTTATGAAGATAAGCATGGTGATCCTTTTACATGAGATGAAAGCGGTTTCAGGGAATTTGTTCTCGTTCGATTCCAGGAACATCCTCAGCAAGTGTGTATAGTATCTGAAGTTTCTCAATGAACTAAAGTTTACTAGCTGTCGATGCATATTATCAACGATGAATCTGTCAAAACTAATACATACAGACTGACGAGACTCTGACACAGAAAAGGTTAACAAGAAACCTAACATGACTTCTACTACGAACTTGTCGTTAACTAACCCTAAAATTTGGCTAAGCAGGGAACAAGCCTACTGAACCTCATTGATCATAACGCTCACACTGACTTTCCA
This sequence comes from Picea sitchensis, assembly GCA_010110895.2. Taxonomy (NCBI): domain Eukaryota; kingdom Viridiplantae; phylum Streptophyta; class Pinopsida; order Pinales; family Pinaceae; genus Picea; species Picea sitchensis. The sequence continues at coordinate 60,682 of SNQJ01S0001135.1, forward strand.
AGTGGTGTTCAGGTTTGAAAATGGTTTGCAGAAACAAGGTTTTTACTTCTAGAGGGAATTCTATGTAAACTGTGATCATCTTCTCTTCATCGAAGGGCTCTGACGCTACGGAGGAGGAATCTGATACACTAAGGGTATGTTAGTGATAGGCTGTCTATTTCACATAAAACCTCTGACCCTAATTTATTCAAAATGACTCTTTCTTCATGTGAATATTGCTCGACACACTAGCTTACGAACTCAGGGAAAGGGAAGACTACTTCTATGACATAAGGGATAATGGAGTCCTGAGCCGTTCCGAGGAAAGGGATCCGATTCCCAACATTTTCTAACAAATTCGATTTGGACACATAAACGAGCGAGATTGTTATCTCTGTGTCGAAAACATCGGAGTCCCTGTCAATTAGGGATTCTTCTCTAGAGATGATGTCTTATTCATTCACGGATAAAATGACAGGATTAGCGGCCATTATGAAAAATACCTGTTAAGCGGCGAAGAAAACGCGAATCTGGTCCAACTTTGAGCTTGAGTTTTGAACAGATGGTTTGTGCCAAATTTTGAAAGTTTGAATGCTACAAAGTATCATAAAATAATGTCGGGGGTCCTCCTTTTATATGCACATACCGACATCGGGGATTGGAGAAAGCAGTCTTAGGCAAACTGCTTTTCTCCCCAATGTAGTTCTAGAGGCGCCACGCGTCCACGAACAAAACCATAGTGGTTTTCCCCGACCTGCCTTCGAACTATTAATCCTTGTGCTACTTCAATCATCGATACGAGTTTCAGCCGTTGATCTCGATCACTCTAAGATCTACAGTCCATCATGTCTCAACAACTTTCGATATCAGAGATTTGAGAAAGCGGTCTTAGGCAAACTACTTTTCGCCCCGATTTAGCTCTAGAAGCACCACACGTCCATCAACAAAACCATAATGGTTTTTCCCGACCCACCTTTGAGAAATTATCTTCCGCGCTACTTCATCCCCCGAAATGTCTCTCAACCGTTAATCTAGGCTACTTTTAGATTGACGGTCCATAGAATCCCATCTTTCGTGCCTCTGCTATATTTGTCCGCATGCCACCATATAAGACTTTATCCTCCAAACTATCACACCTCCATAGCGATGCGGCTTTTCGCTAAATCCTTGAAACTCAGAGCCTGATCTGAAAATTGTTATGATGATAACATAGGCTCCAAATGGGGATGCTATCCTCCCTGCGAGGTAGCAAAGAACTAAAGACCAAGTGCCTACCCATTGGGCTGTGGTCTATTAGTACGATTTAAATCTACCGATCTTTATTAAAAAAAAAAAACTTAAAATTTGTCCAACATAGCTCAGGGCCTTCACCTCGGGCTTCAACTATGCTGCTTTATTCCAACTTTCCATGCGTGAAGAAAAACACAAAATGATTATTTACAATGAATGGCGGGGTGATGATTTTTCAAACAATGTAATGCTTGAGAAACCTGCCATTCACAGGCCCTCCTCCAACAAGTTCTCCATTACTTTCCTGTAAAAAATAGGCGTTTCTCCCATGATAAGCTAGGATTTTGAACGAACCCAACCATAGGTTATCGAATTTCCCATGTTTCCCTTTATCTTCGTTTCTGGCATCCCATTTTAGCACCCAGTCTCCTGGTTCGAAATCATCCACTTTGGTATGTCTGTCGAAAGCCTCTTTGATCTTGTATTGGTGTAGCTGGGTGTTATGAAAGGCCTTTTCTCTGGTTTGCTGTATGTTGATGAGCTCATCATTTCTTCTCCTACTAGCGTCTGCTTCCACCTCTTGCTCCTATAACAACTTCATTAATGGAAATCCTAATACAATAGGAAAAATTGCTTCAGTTCCATAGAAGATTTGGAAAGGGGATGTGGCAATGGATCTCTTTGGGGATATTCTGTCCGCCCATATTGTGTGGATGAGCTTTTTGTGCCATGCCTTTTTATTCTCTTGCAATAGATTTTTGATGATCCTGACCAAGCTTTTATTCAAAGACTCAACCAACCCATTCCCTTGAGGATAATATGACGTGGAATGACCAAGGGTGATGTTGTAATCACTACATAATTTCTCCAATTTATTAGACTTGAAAGTAGCTGCATTGTCTGTTATAATTTTGATCGGGCATCCAAATCTGGACAAAATATTATCTTCTAGGAATCGAATGATGACATCATCTGTAGCCTGTCTAGTGGGGACTTCCTCAATCCACTTAGTGAAATAATCGGTCGTTGTCAGGATCCATTTATGTTGGGAAAAGGATTGTGGATGGATCTACCCTATGAAATCATGGTCCCACTGTCTGAAAGGAGATTCCATTGAAATGGGTTTTAAAGGTAGAGACTGCAATTTTCCTTTCCCATAAAAAAATTGACATTCATGGCACTTTGAGACTTCTTTATAGACATTGGGAAAGATGGCAGGCCAATAAAATCCAGCCCTCAAAATTTTATGCACGGTTGTCTTCTAGTAATGATGTCCTCCACATTCACCTTTATGGAATTCTCTGATGGTTTTCTCTACTTTTGCTTCTATTAAACAACTCGATAAAATCCCCCCCTGGATCTTTCCAATATAGTAATTCATTTACTATACAAAATTTTGCTGCCTTCAATTTCAAGAATTTGGCCTTTGTCTTACTAAATTTAGGAGGAGCCTGTAGATTTTTCAGGACACAGATGATATCGACATACCATGCAGAGTTAAGAAATTTCTGGGATATTGGTGGAGTCACCCTTTCTTCTTCTGTGACTTCTGACATATCTGTTGTGAAATTTATCCCCAAAAGTTCACAATTCGTCTGTGCCATCAACCTTGCCATCCCTTTCCCTTTGATCAACTTCATGGTATTGATTTCAATATCATATTCTAATAGCACTGCAATCCATTTTCCCCTCTTCCCTTCAGGATCGCGCTGTGTCAAGATGTCTTTTACTGAGCTACTGGGAACATAAGCCATGGCATGTGAATGTAAGATGTAAACCCTGAATTATTTCAATGCCTTGACTAAAGCATACATTTGCTTCTCCATTATGTCATATTTCAAAGGGGCATCTCTTAATTTATTACTGTAGTATGCTATGGGCTTCTCGAAACCCTGGTCATATTTTTAGAGTAGCACACCTGCAACTGTGTATTTAGAGGCGAAATAGAATAGTATGAATTCTTTCTCAAAATTGGGACTAGCTAGTACATGAGCCTTTATCAATGCTACTTTGATGTCTTCAAAAGATTTTCTAGCCTCGGGGATCCACTTGATTTCATTTCCCTTATTTAGCATATTGGTAATATGTTTTATGATCTCAACCAAATTAGGGATGAATCTCCTTAGGAAGTTCACTTTGCCCATGAAAGATTGTCCCTCATTTTTGCTTCTGGGTATGCTAATTTTCAAAATCCCTTCAACTCTGCTGGGGTCTACCTTTATCCCTTCTTTTGAAATGATGTGACCCAACAAATTTCCTTCTTCCATGGAGAAATTTGACTTTTTAGGATTCAGAGAGATCTCGAACTTTCTGCATTTTTGAAACACTCTTTTGAGATGTTTGAGATGTTCTTCATCTGAGGCAGAATACAAAGTGATGTCATCAAGGTAAATAACAATGAATATTTTATCCTTTTCGTCAACAAAAGATATATCCATAGCCCTTTGAAATGTTTCCCCTGCATTCATAAGCCCAAACGGCATCTTGGCATACATAAATGTTCCCCATAGTGTGGTAAATGCAGTCTTTTCTTGGTCATCAGGGTGCACCATAATCTGATTATACCTAGAGAAACCATCTAACATTGACATCTTTTGAGAGCCCACTACCTTCTGTAAAATGCGATCCATTTTAGGCAATGGATAATGGTCCTTTAGAGACACCTTATTTAGATTCATGAATTCTACAGACAACCTAATTTCTCCACTCTTTTTTCTAAATGGCACTAGGTTGGCCACCCATCTGGAAAACCTCAGGGACACTATGATTTTTGCTTCAAACAATTTCTTTAATTCTTTCTCTATCAATGGTAACAGTAGGGTGTTTATTCTTATTAATTTTTGTTTGAATGGCTTGCGATCTTCTTTGATTTGCATAACATGATGGATTATATTGGTATCATAAACTTTCAGCTCATCATAGCTCCAAACAAAGACATCAGGGAATTCTTTCATTAATTTTACATACCTCTCTTTGACTTCAGGATTGAGCTTCTTGGACAACTTAACGATCTTTGGATCCTCTGGAGTTCTGATATTGCAATCTTCCACATCCCCTTCATTTACTGTAATCTTTGGGATTTTGGCCACGTCATTATTATCAAAGAACTTTGATGCAGGAGCATCAACACTTCATCAAGCGAGCCAACGCGTGGAGTAAAGAATATACAACTGGACAACGCCAACCCATGCATTTTTGAATTACTTTGAAGATTGTTGCGCCGCCATTTAAATGAAGGCATTCAAAGCCGAGCGCACTTGTATTATATTATAGATAGGAAGGCATTTAATAGTTTTAATG
>SNQJ01S0001135.1:65240-91554 GCA_010110895.2 Picea sitchensis
ATTATAGATAGGAAGGCATTTAATAGTTTTAATGCTGTTAGATAGGAATTAACTGTAGATTAGACAGTTTTACTTTCGAGAGGGAAAACAGAATATAGGCACCCTCCTTTGTAACATTGTATTATTATTCAGCATTAGCATTGGGAGAAGAGGAACAGACCAGAGAACTTGTGAAGAACACCCATGTACAAATTGAATTAATAGAAGAAAGACTTTGATTCAATTCAATGGCTGTGTTTGTTTTCTGTGTGTTGTTGATATTATGCTGTTGCATACTTGCTTATTTTTATGCCTTTCTTCTATATGCTGCATATGTGATTTCGTGGCAGGTTCGAAACCTGAGGGAATGAGGAAATAAGTTCCAATTGTTTCTCTGTTTGAGCCAGGAGATTCCTGCATAGAGTGCAGTTGAATTCCTCTGCATAGAGTGCGTTGAGGAGGCTAAGCAGTTGAACTCTTGTTCTCGTTTTCCCAGAGTGAATTGGGTTGCTCGAGTCGAGCAGGGAAAGTGCAGGTCGAACTTGTGGTTTTCAGTCGCTAGCTTGAGCCAAAGAAGGCAAGGATTCCTATGGCTTGGAGCGTATAGAATTCCAAAGTGATCAACACTTGGGGAGTTGTTGAGGCCGTGCATCAGGGTGTGCGTATAACCCCTGGAAGAAGAAGAGGAAATAAGCTCAGGAGGGATAGTTCCTCATAAATACCGTAGGAACAAACCTGGGTGAGATTTGAACCAAAAGAAGCTTCGAAGCAAAGCAGGTTTTCAAGGCGGGGAATCATCGGCCAGGAATTGCCAAAAGAAATCGCGAAGTCCCGAGGATCGTTGGATCGTGGAAGAGTTGTGAGGGAGATAACCCGTAAGCACTGGCGAGAAGGATAAAATCCCATCGGGCTTCGGAGGTTCGACATTCGGGGGTTGGCGAGGTCAGAGTTTTACACCTCGTGAAATCGCGAGTCGCGATTTCCCGAATTTATCGGGGCCGTTGATCGTGACCAGGACAGGTGGCACGAATCCGGAGAATCGGGGTTTCGACATTCGGGATTTCCCAATGAAAGGAATTCGTGACAGTTGAAATCGCGATCCCGCGATTCCCGATCGCACGAGCGGAAGAGGATGTGGCAGCGTGGGACCTGAAGACTCTAGTGGAGACAGGTGGCGTCAATTTGGAGTTCGGGGTTCGGGGATTGAAAAAAAAGCAGTGAAACATGACATCGCCATTCCCGATTTCTCGATAGGGAAATCCCCGACGCGCGAAAACGTTGATTATGGACTCTCGGGGTTCGGGGTTTGGAGCTGTAGGTGAACTGTGTTCGCGTGAACCGCAAATTCCCGATTTGCGATATCCCGATTTCCGAAGGAAGGGGAATCGCCGAAGGATTTACTGTGGGTGACTCATGACTCCCGAGGGGAGTTGGAAGAGCTTAGACTCTTTGGGCCCATGGTTGAAGGAGATCCTGGTGGGAGCGACTTGCTCGTTGAGGGGCGGGTTGCGTCAAACTTCTCTAATGGTACTAGGCCTTTAGGAATGATGTTGCTTTTCAACTGTACAATATCTCTGCCAACAATCTGATTTTCAAGATATCCATCCTTTGTGAAAGCAGCTGCATCCACCTCATCATCGCAATATTCATCATCAATGTTTAAATTCTCAAATTTGTTCTCCATTTTTAGGAAGCTTTCTATCTGTTTGTCGTTCTCGAAGATTTTCCATTGCTTCATATTGTCTGGTACTATTGGCCTGTACTTGACTTCAACCTTGTATCTTCTTTCAGGGAAAATTGGGACTTTGAACACTCCTGCTGAAGTAGCTAAGGCATCAACAACCTGATTTTGTTCTCTTGGAATTGCTGAAAGATTTCATTCTAAAAATTTCTCCAGGAGGTCTAGTACCGGGTTTCTGTAAGCTCTCATTCTGGGCTGTTTTGCTTGGTATATGCCTTTGATTTGATTTATGATAAGCTTAGAGTCTCCAAGTCCAACGATTCTTTTGGCACCTAAGTCTTCCAAAACTTTCAACTCCAATATTAACGCTTCATACTCGACCATATTATTGGTGCATTCGAAAAAAAAGTTTGTAAGAACACAATTTTGAGTCTCCGTTGGGATGATAGATCCATACGCCAACTCTAGCTCCTTCTCTGCATGCATCTCCATCAAAATTCATTTTCCATATCTGATCGTCTGCATCACCTTGCTGCTCTGAAAGTTCCTCCACCTGTTGGTTAAACTCATTTTTGTCAGCTATGATGATCTATGTTTCCTCTTCTTCGGAGCATAAGTCATTGAAGAAAATATATGACCCCAATTCAATTTCTACCGAATAGATAGGATGATTGTCTGGTTGTGATTTATTGCTGACCATATATTTAAGCAGAACCTCCATGTATAATCCTCTGTCTTGACCAAAGACAAGAATAGTAGCATATGACATATCCACCTGGAGGGTTCCTTTTAGTTTTGCAGCCCATGACCTAGACAACAACATACCAAATTTTGGAGGGATATCAACAAACACTACGTCCATCACCATATTCTTAGCTGGGATTTGTGCCAAAGAAACCACCATGTCTTTGATCATGCCAAGGAATTTCACCTTTCTAGAAATGAAGGAGAACAGGTCCTTATAAGGTCTTGTGACATCGAGACCCAATTGATCCATGAATACTTTGGGCATAAGGTTGTGAGATGCTCCAGAATCCAGGATAACATTGTGTAGAATCATGTCATGGATTTTCAAACTGATATAAAAAGGAGGGACTTCTTCATTCTCGCTGCTTTCTTCTACTCTTGGCCCAAATAGGATGGCTGGGTGATCATCTTGTATGTTCAGGGTATCATAGGTTTGTCCCATATTAAGCATCTTGATGATATGATTTCTGTACTTGCTATTCTTGATCAATTCATTAAATGGTACTGAAATTTTTATTTTAGCCATCTCACTTTCGAAATCGAAAGGGGATGAGGTTTTCTCTACTTCTTTGGTGACCATTTCTTTTCTTGTCAATAATTTCTTCTAAGGTTCTCCCTTCTTCTTCCCCTTTTCCACAACATCCTTTGCAGCTGAATCTTTCACAGTAGAATCCTTTGCAACATAATCTCTTTTGGGCTGACTTGAAGAAGGTATGTTGTTTTGAGCTTCTCTATTGGGATTCTTTGGAGGGTTACCCTTTGGATGGTTTGGAGGTACCTTTTGATTTCAAAGGTTATATTTCCTTTGGAATTGCATGATAACGTTTTGCAATCAAGTCTCATAATCTTCCCTTTCTATTGATACCCTCTCTTCTTCATCTTGCAAAAAGATCTCACTTGCATCCATGAACTGGTCATGCTATTCTTTGGTAAAATATACCTTTTTTTCTTTATCATCATAACAATTCATGTTGTCTTCAAAATATCCATCATAATCCTCTTTCACATAATTATTTTGAAAATGAGGCCTTATTTGTTGTTCCCCTTGTTTTCCCTGATTTGCGTGGTTTCCCTGGTTTGCCTAATTTCCCTGGTTTGCCTATTCTTCTTGAGTTGCCTGATTCCCCTTATTTCTTGGCTCTCTATGCCCAATCTGAGGGATATCTAGTCTTCTCGGATTTTTGGGTGGGCCATCAGCCTGTTCTCTGGGGTTAGGCCTATTTACTAGAGCCATTCTTTCCATCACCCACTCCATGTTTCTCATCATTGCTTCAAATATTTCCTCCGATGTTTGTGATGTTGAAGGTTGTGCTTTATATTGAGCTTTGTTCGTGTCCCTGCCAGTGTTAGCTTTCATATTCCCTGAAGACATTAGGTTCACTTCAACCTCTATAGCATCGATCATCATATCATCCATCGTGGTAGATCTTCGTTCTCTTAATAATAAAGCAAAATCACTTTCAAAAGAATCAACATATCTGAGCTGAGCAACTCTAGGGGGAGGTTTCACCTCAACATGAATTGTATGGTAGACCTTCATGAATCTGGATGAAAACTCCTGCACTGTTTCTTCGGGTGATCTATTCATGTTGTTATACTGTGTCAACAACCGAAGGGGATTTTTCTTATCCCCCCATTTTGCAATGAATCATGTCTCAAAAGCTTCAAAAAATGCAATACTGGTTGATGGAAGGGCTCTGAGCCACTTCCTTACTTCTCCTGCAAGACTTTGTGTAAACAACCTCATCTTCACATCTTCAAAATCCACCTCTTCCAAGTCTATGAAATCATTAAACCAGTCTAGATGCTTCTGAGCTAATATGTTACCTTCAACATCATATAATTTGATCCTTAGGTTGTAATCTTGAGGCAGATCATGTAATTGAGCAAGTAATTTGAGGGGAGAAAATATGGCTTCCATAGCTATTGTGAGGGTTCAGAGTGGCTATTGGTTTTGAGAGGGGATCACTAAAGGCCTGGTAGATATGGCTATAATCAAATATTGGAATCTCTTTTCATCAAAGATGGTCTCGCTTAAACAAGAATCAGACTTAGTTCTGAATAGGATTTCCTCAAATTTTACGTCAAACTCGAGGTCTTCAATGCTAGTCATTCCGTCTTTGGGTAAATATATATATCGGTCTGGACGCAACACTGGGTTACTGTCTTTTCTTTTCTTTTATGCAAGATCTTTTCCGGGTCAGACATAGGGATTCCAACTTTTGGGTCTGGGTTGCTCCTGGTGTGGATTTTCTTAGGAGCCAGGATTTCTATCTCACACGATGTGGTGCAACTAGTCTCTAAGTAACGGAGTCGCTAGGGTAAAAATAATCTCAACCAATAAGGTATTTGATCCACTATCACCCTCAGGGATCAAACTAAAGCTTTAAGTCATTTTCCCAGGGAAGATTTTTCAATTTCGTCCCCGACAACGGCGCCAGAATGTTAGCACTCTGTAAATTTTTCCCGGCTGAATAGACAAACAACATAGGTAACTGTTTCAACTTACTTTAGAGTTGAAGCACTAGCCTTCTCAACTCAGAGAGGGCTCTCTTGTGTCACTTGATGTTTCTTTGGAAGTTGGTGGCTAGATTTGGTTTGTTTTGGGGTTTTTTATTAAAGTTGCTGGTAAGGAAGGAGAGGAACACTCAGGGCTATGGAGTCAAAATTCTGAAAGTGAATGAAAACAATGACCAGTCGGTAGAACTCTCCAGAGGATAAAGGCTAAACTAGGCACTGATTTTGAGTTATTCTTGAATTTAAATAGAGTGTAGGAAGATAAAGAAAACAAATAACTGCATCAGAGCATTACTGAAATGAATTTTGAATTTGTTAGGAAGAAATAAACACAGTTTAAATTGCTTAAGCCAAGAGCATCACAAGATGAATTCTGGGCCTTTAACTATCCAATTTAAACAGAAGAAAATGTAAATGGAATAACATATCACGGGAAATACATACGATGAAGGAAGACAAATCTCATATCACCACTGTTAGAATCTTTTCATAGAGACTTCAAAAGATTTTGCATATATATTCAATTCATCTTCAGAAAATTACAATAGAGTTCGAAACAACCAAAGGGGTGCTCTTGCACTTCTGCCAACATTAATTCAATAAAATTCCCCAACATTTATACAATTCGATTACAATGGCTGAAACTAAAACGTTTCATCTTTCTAAAACTAATAACAATAATTTCAACTGACAGTCTCAGTATATGAACCGATTTACAATGATTAGTCAAAAGACGTTTCAAAACTAAAACAGATTTCTTTGACTGCTCAGCTTCCTTTACGCCTTCTGGCTTGTCCTGATCTTCTGTCGAACTCGTTGGCTTGGTGACACCTAGAGGTCACTTACTGGTCCCGGGAAAACTACATTTCGTCTTGCCCAGCCACACGATTTCCTTCCATTGTGAGTCAGAAGGAATCTCGTAGTCCATCATCTCCTTAATAAGAATCTCTAGGTCAATGCACGTGGCGTAGGACATAATCGGCAAGCCAATCTTCACTATTTTAAATTGATTCAAAATTTCAAAGTCCGTGACCAAATACTCTACCATACTTGGGCCTTACAAACTTTCCTCCATAGCTTCAAATTTGGAATGGTCCATCTTGTTATCGCACAGTTTGTAGCTAGGATAAAAGGCTATAAGGTAAAGGGCCAAACTGGCATAACAAGAACCTATCCCACCCAATGTCACCATGATGGGAAGGCTCTTTCTCTTTAGGGAGGCTAGTCTAAGGGGAGACGTCCCCGGTGACCTGGGGTTTTGAAAGGGCAAAGGATAAAAGGACAGGGACAAATTCCCCCTTCATAGATCACCGCCAATCAGATAGTCCCAGCTAAACAAACAATAATAAGGTATAACCAAAGAAAATAAAAGCACCCGCTTGAGACAATACAACAAGGAAATTGATACGTGCAATCTTGGTTAGTACTTCACTATCTGATATTCAATATAAGCAATTTAAAAGTAAATGTTGACGAAGTCAATGTTTACAAAATAGCAATGATAAATGTATCACTTGTCAATAAATACAAGAANAATAGCAATGATAAATGTATCACTTGTCAATAAATACAAGAATGATATGGCATCTAATATAATCAATCAATACTTAATCTAATAAATGCCCTCAACTACCATTCAATTGCTCATAGACAAAATGTTGTTGCATCAATGATATAATATCAAGGAGTGACGTCAGCATTCAGGGTTAGTAGGGTTAGGCAGAGCTCGGGTTAGTGCAGTTGGGGTTTCAATTCAAAGGTATTAAAAGTGTTTAGATTAGGTTCTACTTCAACGTTTGAGGTCTTAGATCAGTGCCTTTAGGGTTAAATGGAGTCAATAATGAAGGACGTAGGAGTTGAAGGAGGATAGCTAAGGACCGGAGGGAAGAGATTTGAAGTGCTGCTATGGCAGGGCCTCAAAGAAAAAACCCTAGGGGAGAGAGGCTCACTCTAGTGTTGCTATGGCAAGGCCTCATGCTCTCTCCTCCTTCCTTAGATGGAAAAATGGCTAGCATGAAAGATAATGTCAAGACATGAGAGTCAAATGAGGGAGAGTGTTGCTACAACTAGGCTCTATCATCAAACCCTAGAAGAAAATGACCCTAAGTGTAGATAACCTAGGCCTAGGATGTCTCCTCCTTCTTGAGCTCTGGAAAGTACAACTAGCATATGAAGAGGAAAAAAATGAGTGCAGCTAAGGCTAGGCTCAATCCTCTTCAGCATGAAAGATTAAAGTGTTGCTATGACAAGGCTCTATCTCACTTCAACAAACAAAATGGCTAGAAATCTTGACGGGGACATGAGACAAGGACCAATTATGTGTGCTTGTCACCTAGGGTTTATGCAACAAATTTATAATAATAAATGCAATTAATAACAATACAACCATTCAATTAAGAAGTTTTGCAGAATTTCACTTACATTTCACCGAGAAATATCATAGCAAACCCTAGTTGTAACACCTTCCATCAAGAGAAATGCCAAAAAATGACAAGAGAATCTTCCTTCAACAAGTGCGCCTCACTAAATCAGCCAAAACCCTAAAGTAGGGCACAAATTTCAGACCTCACCAAGTGGTGAGTGAAAGATGATCCCAAACTGAGAGTCAAAACCCTCAATATATAGTGTATAATTGACCTAATTTTATTTTTTAGGTCATAAAAAGGCCGACAAGGCCATAATACCAAAATAATACTATTTTTAATAATTGTCAAATTAAAACCCTAATTGAGCTGCAAAGAGAGTAAAATACCCTTCAAGGGAGGCACTATCCCTTTCTAGGGCAAATGAGACATCCAGGAGCAAAACGTTAGCCCCCCAGGGGCCTCTCCAACATGCCACACGTGCCACTGCTGCCCAGTCTGCCTCCAAAAGTGTCCATGAAGCTGGATGACATCATGGTGAATATGGGGATGTCCTAATCCTTTCAAGGCTAGCGTTCCACTGAAAAGGGGTCATTCCCCCTAGGTCTAGTCTTGCCAGAGTGTCTCTGGTGGGACTTCCTCTTCCTTTCAGGTGAAAAACCCCTGATCAAGCTCTATCCTATTTCTCCCTCTTGATGGGGTCTCATCATCCATGTGGTGGGCTCTTCAGCCCCATGGAGGTCCGAACTGGTCATCTCCCCACGTGTACCGATCCAAATGGTACCTATCTTTCGAGCATGGTCCTGCACATCAAAAGATACTCCCTCCATGGGATGATCAGTCATAGGGATCATAGAAATGTCAATCACATCTCATCATCAATATTATTAAACATATGCATAAAACCCCTAATACATCATTCAATAGCTCAAAGAAATTACAAAAACCTGCAATACAAGATTGGAGAAAAGGTCAAGGCGTCCTATTGGGCTAGTGTCCACAAGAAAATGAAAGTTTCCAGAAAGATCTCATCCAAGCCATGTAAGTGAGGTGAAGTGGCTAGGGATGTCCAAACATGTGGGTGCAGTGAGGGCCAAGGATGAATAAGTGTTACCTGTGGGTGCCTTTGTAGAAGGTGCGCTGTACCTGTCATGGATGAATTTTTTCCAACCCCATTCTTGCCTTTATTCTTTTTTATTCTTTTATTTGCTTTTTTTGTTCAAGAACTAACTAGGGGACACTGCCTTGGCATGGTGAGTAGAGCTGACAGCATTACCCACAAGTACTTTCACAGAGATTAGAAGGCTGGCTCGTGATGAGACCCCCTTTCCCTTGGCCATGCAACCAAAGGTCACTGCCCTGGCGTGGTAACTAGATGGTGGCAATGTAATACTATTAGATACCCATGGACCTAATAGGCTGGCTTGTGATGAGACCCCCTATCCTCTAACTAGGTCTTGTTTTGTTATTTTTCGGGTCCCTCTTGTTTCTTGCCGAGAGGCTTTTTACTGCCTTCTTTGGGATCCTCGGGTGAAACATCTCGAGGTTTTACTCTTAGGATTTTGTCTTTTACCAACTGCTTTTACCTTTTGGTCCTTTAGCCCCTTCTTCCCATGAGATAAAGTGCAATCCTGCAAATAGTTCAACCCAATGCACGGACAAGAGGAATGGGATAAATGAGCGGGAGATAAGATGAAACAATGATGCTATGATGGGAGCAGACGATGGATTTTCAGAAATTCCCCCTGTGGAAAACCAAGACCCATGGGCACATGCTTTCTAGGGCACCCTGTCAATTTCCCCAGGCATTTTCAAGTGGGCTAATGTAATATCCAAGCAGTTATTAGAGATAAAAGGAATCAGATGCATATATTTAAAGGTTTCAATGATCAAAAGTGACACATACCATGATACATGGACCAATTACCTGATGGAGCAAGAAGCTCTTTTGATACAGGATCAAGCCGATGGTGATGGATGCTGCTGCTACTAATAAGACAAAAGATGATGAATTAAGAAAAGGCGGGCCCTCCAGGGCCATGCTCAAGTCAATCCTGCTCTCGGTACTTCATGTCTAGGACCCGTGGGCCTCGATACATGATCTCATAGTTATCCCTAAAAAGTGGGGATAACACATCCTACAGTGAATGAGAAAAGAATTGTAGTCTACTTGATTGTATAATGAACCTTTTCCATCCCAAGATGGTGGGGGGCCCTTGACAAACAATTGTTCAAACGTGTCTTTAAACTCCTGTATACTATGCTCCATTTGCATAACTTTGTTCTAGACGGATTTGAGCAAGTTGTGCTTGGCAATGATTCTCTTGGCCCAGATGATCAAAGCAGTTCTTTCCTTTACCCCAATAGTCTGAAGATCAACAGTGGGTACATAATTCAGCAAATCAATAGCGTTTTGGGCCCAATCTTAAGGTTTCTTGGCTAATGTTTCATTAACAACGGTACACCTGCTTCGGGTTGTGGTAGCTACACTGTCTTTGTCATTTATAAAATTTAGATAAACTCTGAACTTAGAAACCTCTGTAGCAATAACATCCTAGATCACATGTTTAGCTCCTTGCAACAGTGTTTTACCTTTTAACCTTGTCCTCAACTTTCTTACTCTCTCTTGAAAATCTTGATTCTCCCTTTGGAGTGGATCCATCCATTCATCTTTTGTTTTCATCTCTTGTTTCAACTTTTCCAAGGATTCCTTAAGGTTTTTGATTTCCCCTATCTGTAGACTCACTTGGGATATGGATTAGACCAATCCATCAGTGCTCGATCCAGCTTCCGTATTAGCAGGTACAATGAAAGCCATATCTGGTGTTGCTACTTGCCCCTGTAACCAATTCTCTTTCTCCTTTTCCAGCTGCAACACTTTAGATTTGTAGTTTAGCACTTCTTGTCTGAATGTTTCTTTCTCTCATTCAAGGACAACCAACTCTGCTGTCTGTGGATGTTCAGTAGGGGACTTCTTTAGCTTCTTCTTCAGACCCTAGATTATCTCGTCTTTCTCATCTAAGGAATCCTTTACTCCTTGAGGGCCTTTAGACTCCAATCTTTTGACTTGTGTCTGCTAGGCTTTGATGGATGCTTTCTCTTATTTCAATTGTCCATCTAGTTTGAGTGAATGTGTTGTCAATCTTGAATCTTTCATACTTAAGATTATATAGTCTGAGTATAGCATGTCAATGAAATTTCTGTGATACTTTACTTTGTCTAGGGCACCAATATTCTCATAGTGCATCTTGATTTCAGACGCTTTATCATCATCTTCTATTTCTATATTAAATGTATTTCTTTCTACATCTCTCATTGAAAACAGGGACGTCTTGTGTTGGGAGAGCTTCTCTACTTCGGGCAACATGTCTCTTATCTCACTGTTGGCCATACTTCCTTTTACAACATACTGGTTCATCAAATCTTCCTTGGATTGATATACTGCCCCAGGTGTCTTGCTAAATATGTGCTTCTTGCTGCTGAAAACCCTTGTGCTGCTTTCACTTTGTGGTGTGCTTCCTGTACCATATTCTTCGGTCTTGCTTGCACCTTCCACCATCTCCATGCTCGTTTTTTCTTTAGGTTCTTCTTCTTCCAGGTCAACCACTTGAGAGGGTGGTTTAATTTTCATCTTCTTGGGAATATCTTGGTGACTACTGGCACCCAGGGCCTCTGAACTGTTCCTCTTATTATAAACACTCAACTTTGGGGCTTTAAAAATCAATCTTGGAGAAGCTTTCTGTGTCTAGATCTACTGAGGGGAAGATTATACTGGTTTTATCTGATCATGCTGCAAAGTGACCTCCATATCTGTACATGTTTCCAGATTAGCCAGTTTGTCAAATCCTTCAACATGATCGTGCTCATAGGGGCCCAATTTTCTCATCATCCTTCTCTTTGATATGATTTGATGCGGGTCATATTTCCTTCCTTGCAATTGTGTAAACCCGAATTCATTGAATTTGGCTTTGATTTGAGGAAAACAAGATTTGTTTTTTACCACAAAGGGTCCAACTATGAAAGGGAATTTTAGGTTAGATGCCTTGTGTGTTTTCAGAAAGTGCTGTGTTTCTGAAATGATCCTTTGTCTGATGAACTTCTAGGAGTCAAAAAGACTGGTAAAAGATAAGGTCCTTCTTGATAGCCATACACCCATATCACACTAGATTGTATGAACAACATCCAATCTCCTACTCTTCTCTCTGGATTTGGTTGTAAAAAAACTTTTCATTTCTTTCATAACCCTAGGCAAATCTTAGCCGAAGATAAGACTGTACACCCTGGACATGATCTTATTGATGAAGATAAGCATGGTGATCCTTTTACATTCAGTTGAGATGAAAGCAGTTTCAGGGAATTCGATCTTTTTCGATTCTAGGAACATCCTCAGCAAGTGCGTATAGTATTTGAAGTGTCTCAATGAACTGAAATTTACTAGTTGTCGATGCATATTATCAGCGATGAATCCGTCAAAACTAATATAGACCGACTGACGAGACTCTGACACAAAAAAGGTTAACAAGAAACCTAACATGACTTCTACTATGAACTTGTCGTTATCTAACCCTAAAATTTGGCTAAGCAGGGAACACGCCCACTGGACCTCAATGATCATAACACTCACACTGACAGGTAACGATAGACTTTCTGAGTAGTGTTCAGGTTTGACAATGGTCTGTAGAAACATGGTTTTTACTACTGGAGGGAATTCTTTGTAAACTGTGATCTTCTCTTCATTGAAGGGCTCTGACACTACGGAGGAGGACTCTGATACACTGAGGGTATGTCGAAGTGACGGGCTGTCTATTTCACATAAAACCTCTGACCCTAATTTATTTTCTTCCCGCGAATATTTCTCGGCACACCATCTTACAAACTCAGGGAAAGGGACGACTACTTGTATGACATAAGGGATAATGGAGGCTTGAGACGTTTCGAGGAAAGGGATTTGCTTCCCAACATTGTTTAACAAATTTGATCTGGACA
Source organism: Picea sitchensis (assembly GCA_010110895.2). Taxonomy (NCBI): domain Eukaryota; kingdom Viridiplantae; phylum Streptophyta; class Pinopsida; order Pinales; family Pinaceae; genus Picea; species Picea sitchensis. The sequence continues at coordinate 77,514 of SNQJ01S0001135.1, forward strand.
CAGAAACGGGCGAGACTGTTATCTCTGTGTTGAAAACATCGGAGTCCCTATCAATTAGGGATTCTTCTCTAGAGGCAATGTCTTGTTCATTCACGGATAAAATGACAGGATTAGCGGCCATTGTGAAAAATACCTGTTAAGCGGTGAAGAAAATGCGAATTTGGTCCAACTTTGAGCTTGAGTTTCGAACGGATGGTTTGCGCCAAATTTTGAAAGTTTGAATGCTACAAAGTATCATAAAATAATGTCGGGGGTCCTCCTTTTATATTCGCATACCGACATCGGGGATTGGAGAAAGTGGTCTTAGGAAAATTGCTTTTCGCCCCGATGTAGCTCTAGAGGCACCACGCATCCACGAACAAAACCATAGTGGTTTTCCCCGACCCGCCTTCGAATGATTAATCCTTGCGCTACTTCAATCACCGATACGAGTTTTAGCCGTTGATATGGATCACTCTAAGATCTATGGTCCATCGTGTCTCAACAACTTTTGATATCAGAGATTTGAGAAAGCGGTCTTAGGAAAACTATTTTTCGCCCCGATGTAGCTCTAGAGGTGCCACGCGTCCATCAACAAAACCATAGTGGTTTTTCCCAGCCCGCCTTTGAGAAGTTATCTTCCGCACTGGTTCATCCCCCGATATTCCTCTCATCCTTTAATCCGGGCTACTTTTAGATCGATGGTCCACATAATCCTGCCTTTCGAGCCTCTGCTATATTTGTCCGCATGCCACCATATAAGATTTTATCCTCCAAACTATCGCACGTCCATAGCGATGCAAATTTTCGCTAAATATCTGAAACTCAGAGCCCGATCTGAAAATTGTTATGATGATAACACGTTGGATCAATCAAGTTACATGTCTGTTCATTGGATTGCAAAATTTTCTTTAATTTGTTTTGGAAAAAAATGAAGGAATAAAAACAACAGAGAAGATATGAGTTATCTTTTGTCCGCAACACTACTTATGTAGTTTTTGTGGAACCAACCAGATTATCTTGTTAATACTTGATGATCGCAACTCTTTCCCATCTTCTTATTTACTATTATACCCTCCATGAGTGTTTATTTAGGAGAATATCATAATTTTGATGAAATTTTTGTTAAATTACTAGAGAATAAGAATCAATCAAAAAATATAACTTCAAATTTCAAAGGCAAAACCATAAATTCTAAGTTCTAGTCTATTGGAAATAGACTACCCTGTGGAGTCGCCATATGTTGACTCAAAATTTCATCACCTACTAATCTATCCTGCAATTTATTGCGAGGTCTATCTATATATTTATAATATAATAATAATATGTGGGGTCCCCTAGAAGAAAACAGATAAGTGATCATTTTCAAGGGTAACATTTCCCATTTCCCACATCATGTTTACATTTCGTCATATCAATTGTGAAATTATTTTAGTTTGATGCCTCAAAATAATGGTATGTGGATCCATAATTCTTATGATGGTTGAGCGAGGCAAAATACTTGTTTTCCTATGGCAGTTATGAAAAGGCATCAGGTCATGGTAACTTATTTTATTTTTTAGTGTTATGGTAGCGAAAATATGGAACTCATCAAATGAAATTACAAAGGGTTGATTGTACTATTGATATACAAATTCACTTTTTGTGTTATGACATCAAAGCATAATATGTTATTAAGAATCTTAAACTTTTTTAAAAAGTCTTATTTCATATATGATTTGTCCTGGGAATTCATATGCTTATATGTGAAAGTGACAATGTTCAAATAAAAAATATGTTAAAGCGATGTTTCACAAGATATATATTGTATATTTGTGTTGATGGTATATGATTCAATTGATATATATGATTGACTATATACAAAGGTATAAGTGTAACATCCCCATTTTCAAACCCCAAACTAGCGATGTATATTGTAAATGTGATGTATGGCCAAGAGCCAAAATGATGTAATATGTAAATGGTGAAATTGAATATAATGAATAAAATGTATCGCTAGCTGCAGATAGACACGGAAAAATATTTGGGGGCTAGGTATTCACAAGAGAGGGAAGGGTCGAATGGTGGGGAGAGTTTACCCATGTCTATTAAACCAAAACCCATTTCTTATTTCTTTCTAAATTATCCTTACCATGAACCTTCCATTATTTGTTGAGATTTATAGAGCCTAATCATTGAATTCATGTAAGAGGGTTGGTGTGAGAGTCACTTCCCATAGTTATTGAGAGCATGGGGGATGAGTACCATCAGCTTGGGGAAGAGTGGAAGTCAAGCAAGAAAGAGAAAGAAGAGAAATTTGTATGGGTAGGAGACCAAATTTGCACATTCATGTTTTTGCATAGAGAGCAATTTTTACATGGAGTTTTCTGGTCATCAATAGAGGTCTGAGTGTTGAAGCTTGAAGGTAGTTGTTGTGGGAAAGTTTGGCAGCTGTTTGGAGCTAGAAAATTCTTGGAGAAAGAGGCTGCATGCTTAGGAGTAATGTGTTGTTTGAAATTCACCAAGGAAGCATGCGTTTTGCTGCTGGGTGAATTCGTGTTGCAACTATAAAATTATTGAGGTCCCATAAAGTAGAATTCATGTCCAACTATGCTTGAAGCCCTAGAGGTGAGTGGAAATTCTTGAGGGACTATGAGCAGTGAAGAGGGATTCCATTGCTTGGGTTGTACAAGTTGAGAGGAAGAGAGCCGATGGACTGGAATTTTCTATGGGAATTGACTGTTGAGAGGGGGACATTATCCAGCCTTAGGCACCACCGTCTCTTGTGGATTCATAGCCCCAACTCGGGGGTGTATTTCTATTGAGATTTGGAATAACAAGCCTACAATTGGGAGGAACGTTTGTCCTTTGCAGTAGATTGCATACTTTTATAAGATAAGTGTGTTTATCTGCTGTGCTTATTCATGTTAAATGTTGATATAGTTGATGTGTATTTTTACTTTGAGATATTCTATTTATTGTGCTTGTTGTGAGTAGAATGATGCATATGAATTACCAATGGTGTGGTTTAATGTTGCTATGTGTTATTTATTTGTTACTAAGCACAATTAAGTAATTGCATTTACATTTTTAAGCAACATAGACAATTGCATGTGTATGGATGTCATGTTGTGTGTTATTTTCACATTTTAATTAGGTACCAATTTTTTTTATTGGGTCATTTTAGCAGTGACGTAACCCAACTAGGGGCTAGGTACATTACAAAGTGGTATTAGAGCTTCTGGTTCAACATTGGACCCATATGGGCCAAGAACCAGTGCAAATTTGGGCAAATTCGCTGTCACAGATTTCGATCTATGACGAAATCGGGGAAAAAACGATGAGAAGCAGAGAGAAATCCCTAAGTTTGTGAGAAAAATATCAGATATAATTTCCTTAAAGCTGTTTGAGATGTTTAATGGAATCAATCATCCAAATTACAGAGTTAGATTCAACCTGAAAGGTCAAAACTTGCATTTTAATGGAGGTCGATGGAGCTAGGAAGAGTTTGAAGTATCAACGACTAAGATCATGTTCGATCTCAAGATTGACGGCCTGGATTCATTTTTGATAAATTTAAAAATTTATAAGGATTTCAGAGGTTGCTAAGGTCTGGTAGATCAACAGTCAGGATTCATTTTTGGCCATTTGGAAAATAGATCAAATCGATGAACGAGATTCATTTTTGGTTGTTGGGAGATTGGAATCGATCGATGACTATGATCAATTTTAGAGGTTTGTGAAGTGGAGCAGATCGATAGTTTGTTTATTTCTCAGAAGTTGAAAAAGAGGAGTCGATCGATGGTCAAGATCATCTTGGCTTGGAGATCGACAATCCAAATTCATTGGATATTTGATCAAAATTTTCTAAATGTTGTAGTTGGAAAAAGGAAAATGCGGATGACCAATGGCCGATAGACGGGTCAACCAGATTGGAAAAGTATTTTGGTTTCCAACAGAAGTACCCAATGACCAATGGCCGATGGTTGGGTCGGCTGGATTGGAAAAATATTTTAGTTTCCAACCGAATTCATTAACGACCGACAACCAATGGTCGGGTTGGCCAGATTGGAAAAGTATTTTGGTTACCGACATAATTTGTCAACGACCAATGATCGATTGTCGGGTTGACGGATCGACAAAGTGTTTTGGTCATTGATGACAGACGACTTATGGTCGGGTCGATCGAATTAGCAAGGTGTTCGAGTAATCCAAGTGAAACGATTGATGAATGATGAAGAAAAGAGGAGGAAGATGTGTCATGCCACATCAGCCAAGTTGATACCTTGGGATGATGTGTCATGCCACATAAACATCCATGTGTCATTCCACATCAGCAGTTGCCACATCAACCAAAGAAATGGTTGATGGCCAATAGTCAAGTCNTGAGGAAGTGTTTTCATCAATCAACATAAATGGCTGATGGTCGATGGAATAACGATTGGGCTGGCCAAAGTGGAGAAGTGTTTCATTAGTAAAAAAGGATCACCGATGACTGATGGTCGATGGTGGGGTCGACCAGTTTAGTGATGTGTTACAAATGGTTTCCAAGAGAAATGACCGACGACCGATCAACCAATGGTCGAGCGTATGCCGAATCGGTAAGGAGTTCCATTCATCAATGAAAATCACCAACTATTGACAATCGATGGTTGGATTGGATGGTTTAGTGTTGTGTTGTGAATCAACTATCAAGGGAATGGGACGATGGCCGACGGTTGGGTCGACAGTTTGGGAAAAATGTTGTACGTGTCCAAAGGAATGTGTTGATCATTGATCGTCGATGGAGCCCAAATCAATGACTCATATTTCACCTGATTTGAGATCAACAACCTAGATTTAAAGGGGTGTTATAATATTAAAACAATCAATTTTGTATGAAATTTTCTGAATTTTTCGGGTTTTTGAAGGTTATGAACTTGTGGGGCAATTTTGAGGCCCTAAACGACATTTTTAAGCAATCAAAACCCACGATAATAGAGTGTACCAAGGTACACTCTATAGTAGCATCTCAGATGAAAGAACTCGGAGAGAGCTATGCAACAAGCTACTCCGAGCGCAAAACATAGCTCATATGAGAACGTTATAGTTGAAACAGTTAAGGGAAAATTTCGGCACCAAATTACTTCCAAAAGACATAACTTGCTCATGTGTCTATTTGAGGCACATGAGTAGGCTATGGAAAATTTATGAACCATAGAAGAAATCCATGGAGCCAAATTCAGGATCTGGGTATGTGAAAATGTACAGGAAAAGGAATACGACACCTATAACATACATGGATTAAAAGAGAAAAATAGTCAAAACTTCTCTGTACCATAACTTTCAGCTCGGAGCTCAGAAATGAGAAAATGAATAATCATTGAAAAGGTCTCGAGGAAGATAAGACATCTCTCCAGCCAGAATTTTGAATTGAGTGCTAAACACATTTCTCAGAAGTAATAAAGAGATTTCTATAACAGTAAGTGAGTGGAAAATTACAACTTGTGAATGTTGTAACTTTTTGCTCAGAGCTTAGAATGAGGCACAAGTATGGTCATTGGAGAGACGTTTTGGAGAAGAATGTATTCAAGGAATACAATTATGAATTGGTTCATTATGTTCTTCATAAATTGATGTGAATAATAACCTATATTCTAATTAATAAATATTTTGTAATATGCTTAGTTCTAAAAACAATTATTGCATGCACATTCTTGCTGAATTAGAGATACCAAAAAGTAGAATTTAGTTCCTATATGAGAAATAGAGATATAGAGGATGCTCAAGGGTCCTACAACCATGAAGAGGAAATCAGAGGACTGCATGTCAACATGGGTAATGCTAAGACCAAGTCTAATGGAAGGAGAGATAGGCACGAGCTTATAACTATGAGAAGCCTACAAAGAGAGGTGTAGATCTATATGGAGGATAATGAAAATATCATGAAAGCACAGGTGGAGATACTAAAGTTTTTGAATATTCTATAGAAGAAAGTCAACAAAGATTCTATCACAAAACAAGAAGATAGTGCTAGGAAAGTAGAAACATTTAGATCTCATGACATGAGAGATGATCACAGAGAGCCTAGACAATCAAAGAGTATTATCAGGAATCAACATCATCATTCCCTAGGGCACTCGACTAGAAGAGCATATGCACATTCAGGGTCGGAAAGTAGCCCAAATATGTCTCCTGTCAGGCATCAAAGAAGAATACATGGGTCAGATAACTTGCAAGGGGAGCTTAGGAAGATCAAGCCACCATCTTTTGATGGAGAAAACAAGAAAGGAGAAGATGCATAAGCATGGTTGCTGGGAATGAGGAAATATTTCCAGTTACATGATTACTCATCGAATGTAGAAGACAAAATTGCAATCTACACCTTCAAGGAAATGAATCTATGTAGTGGAATCAACTGAAGCTAGCTAAGCACCTTGATGAGAAAATAATTTGTTGGAATCAATTCAAGAAGTATTTTCAGAAACAGTACTTGTCAGAGAAATATTATGACAAGAAGATGGAATATTTCTTCGAACTCAAAATTGTGAACATGACTATGGATGAGTATGAGAAAAGTTTCTTCGAACTTCTCGGGTATCTGAGCTTCATCAGAGATAAGAAGGTCAAAATTCAGAGGCTTCTGAGTTGACTGCCATCCTTCTATGAGGATAAATTTCAGTTTGATGAGCCCAATAATTTAGAAGAAGCCATAAGAAATGCCAAGTATTTGTATGAGTAGAACAAAGGAAGGCCAACTTTACAATGGGCCTGGGATGACAAGAAGAAAGGAAATATGTATCAAAGGAAGAAAGGATTCAAGCCACCTTTCATAAGGAATAGTTCTCAAGCAAGCCAACAAGGACAACCATCTCAAGGTGATAATAAAATGAGTCCTTGAGAAAGAGGCCAAAAAAACAACCCATAAAGTGTTTGGGATGTGAAGGAGATCACATGTATAAAGATTTTCCTCACCGAGGAGATAAGATGAAGATTATGCATATCATCAAGAAAGAGGAGACAATAGAGGACGTGGGAAAAAACATGCCAAGGATCTATGCAACCTTGGACAATAGACAAGCAGACTATCAATCCCACATGATTGAAGTGGAAGGTAAGATTGATAATCAACCCATAACTTTTTTAATTGATTATGGAGCTAGTCATAACTATAAGATCCAAATCTAGTTGAATGATTTAAATTAAAGAAATGTAAGCATGAAAGGTCTTTGCTAGTTCAACTAGCTACTAGAACCAAGAGAAGAATTAATCAACTTGTTAAATAATTCCCTATAAACATGAATGGAACTATCACTAAGGAAGATTTGAACATCATACCGCTTGGGTCCTATGACTTCTTGATTTGGATGGATTGGATAGAAAATCATTGTACTATTTTAGATTTTTATAACAAAGTTTTAACATGTCTTGATGAGGAAGGGAATCCAAGGACAATGCATGGTATTCCAAGGCCTATATTTGTCCAAGAGATTTTAGCATTGCAACTGAAAATAAGTTTTAGAAAAGGGTACCAGATATATGCATCCCATATGGAAGAGCCAATGAAGGATAAATAGACAAGTCTTGAAGATTATCCAAATTTGAGGGAGTTTGAAGATGTGTTTGAGGAGTTGCCAGGATTGCCACCAAAGAGGGATATATATTTATTTATTGACTTAATGCCTGGAGCTGCCCCGAAATCTAAGACTCCCTACAAAATGAGCACGTCGAAGCTAAAATAGTTGTAAATGAAACTAGAAGAGTTGTTAAGGAAAGGGTACATACACCTAAGTGTTTCCCCTTGGGGTGCCCTAGTTATTTTGTCAAGAAAAAGGATGGAGTGTCAAGGCTATGTATGGACTTTAGACAATTGAACAAGGTTATAGTCAAGAACAAATATCCTTTGCCATCAAATATATCCTCCAAGATTGACTCGAGGTTAGGTTATTATCAAGCGAGAATCAAAGAAGAGGATACTAAAAAACAACCTTTCAGACAAGGTATGAGCACTATGAATTTGTGGTGGTACCTTTTGGGCTGACAAATGCACTGACTACATCTATGTGTCTAATGAATGGGGTGTTCAAAGATTTCTTGGACAAGTTTGTCATTGTATTCTTGGATAATATTCTTATCTATTCCAAGATAGAAGAGGAGCATGAGAGACATTTGAGGATGGTGCTACAAGTGCTGAGAGAGCACCAATTATATGTCAAATTGAGTAAATACACTTTTTTTATCATTAAAAACATATCCATTATCCAGGACACATTGTTTCAGAAGATGGCATAACAATGGATTTGGAAAAGGTTGAAGCAATCAAGGGTTGAACAATGACAACAAACATTTCATAGGTTAGATCATTTATGGGTCTAGCTAGCTACTATAGGAGATTCATTGTAGGATTCTCCAAAATTGCACACCCAATAACATCTTTGCAAAAGAAAGGAGTAAATTTTGAATGTAGTGCTAAGTGTGAAGAGAATTTCCATTGCTTAAATGATTTTCTATGTAATACGCCCAGGTTGATCCCTAGTTGTAATTGTACATATGTTTCATAGGTTAGTGAGCCATGATATTATAGGCCAGTGTGTGTGTATGATTATTAGGCCAGAGAGCCTAGATGCTAAAAGGCCAGCGAGACTATTATTGTAATATGTAATCACTCAGATTATTAATAAAATCACACCACTGTTGAAGACCAACCAAGAAAAAGAGTATGGGGGGTTGAACTCCACTAGAAAGGGAAAGGAGGCTAAGAGTATGGGAAGAGGGGCTAATCCTAGATGGCTTAAGCCAAGGGAATATTTTAATAATATTTCCTAAAAGTTTAATTTATGGATACATATACATTATGTTATCCTAAGTTCCCAAATAAAGAGAACAAATTACATGTAGGGGACACAGTTAGTACTTATGTGCCAAGTTTCACATAAGACCCATGCATATATACTTTGTGAATGTAGTGTAATATTAGTCATTCCTTCATCATTATTCCACCATTTTCCATCCTTGGTACTAGAAATCCATACTATGTAGTGGTACCTAGATTGGGCAAGGTTAGGAGCATTTTATGGGTAGAATTGGACTGAAGAAGCGAGTTTTCAGACCCGTTTGCTGTGAAGAAGTGAGTTCTCAGGCCCGTGAGAATTCTCTCCAGGTGAGATAAATGTTGGGAATTGATTCTTAAGGTGCTGAGCTAGAACTACATGGCTTTGAGACTTCATTTCAGACTTGTTGTTGAATCCCCAGAAGGGAAGTGGGGTGGTCAAAGGATTGTTGAACAGAGAAGGGGCACACTTCCTCGGGTGGGACATGCATGCGGGGAATGAGACACTGTAGGCTGTCTGCCATAGTTGGCACCTTAGTATGGGTATTTTGGGCTGCGTATAGACCTTATCCTGGCTTAGAATACCTTTTCCCTGGTGGAGTTTTGGCCCTAGCTCGGGGGTGACCCACTGCAGAGAGTTATGAGAAATGTAGTCTATGGCTGGGAGGAACTTGGAAGGTCTGCAAGCAGTTGGTGTTTTTACGACAACATATATGTGTTCCTTTAGCAAGTATTACTCTTTTGTGTAATGTCTCTAATTTTGTTAATTACATTCTGTTGTAATTATTTTTACATCCTGCTTACTGTGTGTAATGTATTTATTTCTGTGGTTGAAATTTTATACGTATGCACATATTATTGTACATTGTTATTATTTTGCATAACTTTGTTCATATACAAAGCATATTAGTAAATCAAAATGGTATCATAGGTGAGAATTTTGATGTGGCATTGCCCAAAAGGGAGCTAGGGATGTTACAAAGTGGTATTAAAGATCTAGTTTCAATACTAAGCCTGCATTGGCCGAGTTAACAAAGTGTTGAAGATGAAAATTGTAGAAAATCAATTTCTGGAGTATGTCTGCAAGATGTTTGAAGAAAGTATTCTTGTGAAATTGGAAGAATTTCACGGGGAAATTTGAAAGATTCGAACCCAGGAATGAGAGACAATCGTTTTCAATATTTAATTGGGCAAATTTGGGTCTGGAATCGACTGAAATTCAATAATTGCAGAGCGCCATGGAAAAAATGGGTGAAATTGGGTAAAAGCCCCAATTTATGCACATGAATTCATGAGGAATTCGATGTGTAGGAGTCGAATTACAGGTGATGAATTCGAATTAATACAAATAGGGATGTAATTGATTATATGAAGCTTATTATCAGAGCTTCAATGGAGACCCAAAAGAAACTTCGAAATTAGGTGAAATTGGGCAAAAGACCCAAATTCTGCAGTAAATTTGTGGAGAATTTGATGGGAAGGATGTCAAATTTTATATGTAGATGTTAAATTGCTAGTCCTAGTTATGAATTCGATTATTTGAAGGTAATACAAAGTTTTAATGGCGACCATGGGAAGAGTTTCAAAATTAGGCATTTTTGGAAAATTTTAAAAATAGGTAAAATACAAAAAAATTGGAAATTTTTCTGTATGCCGATGTCATCATGACGTGGGAGCCATGTGTCAGCTGACATGGAAGAAAAATGAAGTGTACTTCCATGGTGGTAGGTGCACAGAGGCAGGTGTGGTAGAGGTGGTAGGTGTGGTACATGTACACAATGGCAACATATTCCTACCCGGTGGGACCTTGAGTCCAGGACACATGTCAACCCCATGTGAATTGCGGGGTAGGGGGGTCCTGTGGGGTTACATTAACTATAGATCAGGAGGGGCACAATGTGTCTATACATGAAACATGACTTGTGGCTTAACTAAGTTTAAGTTTTGTGGCCCCTCCCCCTATTTTAACGGTCGAAAATGCTTGGGGGGATGCAATGCATTGTGGGCCATCAATCGCGCCTTGAACCTCCACCATCGAATCAAACCAACATGAAACTTCATGTGTGCATGAATAATGGGCATGATATGAGACTCACCCATCCCCGCGACTCAATGAAAAGGTCCCACATGGTAGCCAAGGACTTGTGGGGACTGAAAAATAGAATAATGTGCGTGCTAGTGGAGGAAATAGATAAAGGAGTAGAAAGATGGAAGGTGGAGGCCAACAGGGTAGGACCCGAGTGGCCAAGGAGCTGTCATGGAACCACCTAGAGGTTCAAGGTATATGTAGGAACCATGTTAGATCCTAGTTGACCAGATTAAAATAGATTATTTAGAAATTTTGAAAATTATTGGAAAATTTTGGTGTTTTCCAGGTCACGTTTTTGCTGGGAATTTTTGAGGCCCTAAACAGTGTTTTTAGCTACTCAAAAACCATGGAAATAGAGTGCACTTAGTATTTTTAGCTCAAATGCAAGATCTTGGAGAGAGATTTCTAATGGTGTGAGCCATTCATAAAAAAAAGTTAGTATGAGGGAGTTACATGCCAAATAGGCATGGAAATATAGTGCACTTAGTATTTGTAACTCAAATGCAAGAGCTCAGAGAGATATTTCTAATAGTGTGATCCATTCACCAAACAAAGTTAGTATGAGGGAGTTACATGCCAAATAGTGGAAGGAAAATTTTAATACCTAGTTAACTTCTGAGGGCCATAACCTCTTGCTCCAAAATCGGATTGGGGCACATGAGTAGTCTATGGAAATATATTGAGCCATAGAAGACAACTATGGATCCAAAACATAAATTTGGGCACATACAAATTCACAAGAGGAGGTATAAGCCACCTGTAGCATTCATGACCAAAAATATTAATTGGCTTCAAAATTCAGAAGGATGTATCTAGCATCCCGAAGCTTAGATAAGGATGAAAATTGTCCAGAATGTCCAACATATGGTCATGAAGGAACCCAGTTGAGCTCTTGTCAAATTTCCAAAGGAGCATGTGCAAGGATGTATAAGCATAGTTGGAAATTGCACCTGGTTGAAGGAGTTTTTGGGTAATAATCAAATGACTATAACTTTCTGCTCAAAACTCAAAATTGATAAAGAAAGCAGTCATTGGAAGGGTATTGGAAAGAGGAGTCCATTTGATCACCCAAAATTGTGAGATGAGTAACATAATTCAACGAAAGTTAGAAAAAATATTTATGGTGACCATAAAGGGGAAAAATTGTTCATATGCTACCATAATTGTATATTGTGTTTTTAGCTAACAAATGTTGTTGTATGCATGTTTTTAGATGCTATGATTACAATTAAAACAAAGAAAGTGATAGATATGTCTACAGATAGAAGAAATATGGACAAAGAAAATTCTTCATTATATATTTGGTTTATTTAAGAAGTCATTGGATCATATATTGGGTTCAATAAGAAACATGGAAGACCCTAATAAAATTCTTGTTTGGGGAAATAATTCCAGATGACAATTATGCACATCAGATGTGGATGCTAGGTGGGAAATCCGTCTGCAATACATGATAATGCATGTATCATAGGTTCATATGGATATGAAAAGCATGATAATACAAAAAGATGGTTTTATAGAATATGAAAGAATTGGATATGGTATCAAGAATGAGCAGAAGAAGTTGAGGACAAAATTTTATGTCAAGAATATATCACAAGATGATCAAAGGCCAAGACCGAACAATGTTAAGATATTAATATGGGTGCAACCATAAAGTCTTGGGAATCCACTATAGGAAATCCACTCATGTTAATCAGAGTTCTCAATGGAATATGGGTATAAGAGTAGATCATTTAGTGCATGAAGTAGTGAAATTCCATGCACTCTAAAGGATGCCAATGTACATATAAGGTAGTGCAATGTGGGAATATCTGCTCTAAAATATTTATATGTCAAGATGCTAGTCTTCTGATAAATAAAGACATAGTGTATACATGGAAATAAGATGTAACATCTCCAAGGATTGGTCCTACAATTTTGGAGAGAGCACCTCCATGATTGTTATCAGAGTAGTGTAGTGGAAGCATGGTTGTATGAGATAACTTCAGGGGTGAAGAAATGAAGATATGTACATACTAAATAAGTTCCAACAGATGCATAAGTAATGCATTATGTGCATATTTTATTTAGAAGGATGCAATTATATTTATGGGAGAGGAATTCCATAAATTAAGTGAATCCAAGAAGTGGGTAAAGTCCATGAAAAATAGGAGAAAGTAAGAAAATGTACCACTAGATGGATGCCTAATTATTTGAGATCTATGGAAACACATACGGAACTGTGACAACAATAAAAATAATATTTCTGATGTATATAGAGAGAATTATGGTTCTTTCCAAAGTGTGTTTAGTGCATTCCCAAGGTAGATTGGGATTTCAATCCAAAAGGGTTCAATCATGGAGATGATTTTCTGAAGGGAAATCAATAAGGAACCATAAGGAAGAAAATGGCTCTATCTGTCTTGGTATGCAGAAGAGAGGGTACCACAAAGAACCCATCTCAAGTGGAAAAGAGTTGTTGGTGACATTTCATGGGTTGGAAGTATCATTGGAATTTATGATAGAAATTAAAAACAATGCTAACTAGTTCTAGTTAATTATATGAAGCTGGAAAAGAAGACATTGTGTAGCATTGCAATATCTTAGAAATTGACTATGCATGTCAAGTTGAAACCAAATGGGCCAGGAAAGGAGAAACAAATGGTTCAAGCAACTACAAGTGCTGAAGTGCTTAGTCAAGGAAAAGTGAAATTAGTTTGGTCCAGAAAAGTAAATGGAGGTTGAAGTTCTAAAGCCAATAAAAGAGCATTGTTGTGAATGTAATTTAGTCATGTATTTGTTGGGACAAATGGATCCAGGAAATAGACTAAGGCCGAATATTAATATCAACATAGTATCTGGATGAAAATGTAAAAGTGGCCAAGAGTGGTTGGGCTAGAACTGTGCTTAGGACATAAATAATCAAGTACATTGATTACAGTGAGAGCACAAAAGGGGTGCAGGTATTCAGGGAAACTGAGGATAGCCAGGAATAAAAAAGATAATTGTGAATGATGATAGAATTTGCTGCAGTTGTTGTAGCAACAAATGTGATATGGCCGCATGTGGGACAACCATACATAGCACCAAAAGTTAGATTACATATGCAATTAGAAGCATGTTAAAGATGCATTCTTAGTGTATATAGATATGCATTAGTGCATGTAAATTGTTTAATATATATATATATATATATATATATA
>SNQJ01S0001135.1:91650-125201 GCA_010110895.2 Picea sitchensis
TAATGGTGGCTACAGTGCCAGAAAAAAAGAAATTTATTGCATGGTTGCAAGTGTTGTTGTTGATGTTGTTACATATGGAAGTCCTCCATATAAAAGGAAGCAACTAAAGATGGAATGTTTCATAAGAGGTTGGTGAAGGAGGCATGGGCATTCGTAGTGCTACTAACTAATCATGTAGCATCAAATTTATTTAAAGGAAACTATACATGTATGCATTTTATGCATTTATGTTGCATAATTGCTGAAGGGAATTAGGTAAGAATTCCCCAACGAGAGTTATTTTATAAAATGACAGTAATATATAATTGGAATGCATTAATGAAAATGATACACCACTCGGTGTGGTAAAGGATGAAGACTTGTGATAATTATAAAAGTTGTTTAGCTTTTGAATGCATACAAATGACATGGTAGCATGTCATGTTATATTGGTTATGAGCTAATAACCAAAGAAATAAAAGGGTATCATCCTGTGATAGGAATGAATGCCAACAAAGCTAATCATGGATGAGGCCATGACATGGATGGATATGGAAAGGATTTAGTGCCACACAGTATCCAAGGAAAATTCCTACTTATAGCTAAGGTTTGGACTGCAACCTTTTTGCTAAAACTAAAGAACACCATAGAATTCTATTCTTGGTGTAGTGTTTGGGTCAAAAAGGAAGACATACAAATGGTTGAACAAATAATAGGAAGTGTATGGATGATGTGTCGAGGCATTGGATAGACCTTCCAATTCACCATGGTGGGATAGATGACTTAGATAAATGACATTACGAAATCAATGCAAGGGTGCATTTAATAGAGATGCATAGAGAGTTGCACTCATGCATAGTGTGCAAGTGGTAGATTTACACTCATGCATGATAGAGTTACTTATGCTTGAATGCATTTGTTGAATGCATGTAAATATGATATTTAATGGAAATAATTATGCTAGCAGTTGAAATGCTACACTTATTACTAACTCATGGAGATGAGGATATTTCAGGGGCCGTTAGACATTACAACGAGAAAGTTTCATGTTAAGTAGTTACATGAGCATTGACTAGAGGAAAATTATGTTCAATAAATAGAGTAATGAAAATAACGATGTTGAAAGAATGAAAATCCTAATGGTTGAAAATTCCTATGCAAATAATGATGATTCCTTTCTATTTAATATATAGTTTGATAGCTATGATTAAATTGTTAAGTGTAGACTATTCTAAAATCACTTTGTGAGCCTTTGTAAATATTACAATAGAATTATATGGTACATGAAATACTAATAATATTTTTGGCTGAATGCAAGATGAAAAGATTGCAGGAAAAGTTGTCTCAAGTAGGACACTTTTACAATCCATAAGAAAGATTAATGATTGTTGTTACAATAGTTAGGAAAACATGAGATGGAATTTCATATTTTAGAAAAATCTGAATTTTCTTATGAAACAAAAATTGAATTTCTAAATGAAATTGTTCTGACGTTATCTCATGCTGACTATATGTTTGTGATATAGATGAGATGATGGTATTGAAGATGAAATGCTTGGGAATAATGGATTTTGTTGGGACATTGGAGCCTTAAATTGTAGATCCATAGTGGGGGTCTGGTAATGAGTTGGCGCTCTACTTGTGTGTGAAATCCTTGGCAAGATGGATCACTAAAGGACTGTGTAGTAGTGAAAGGATGCTTGAGACTGGAAGGGTGAGTGCAACAAGGAAGAGGTAGCTCAAGTATGCCACAATGAGAAAAATTATTTCCTGAAGCAACTCTATGGAATAGAGAAAATGACTTCTAGTTGAAGTATGAAGACATGAATCAGGTGCTTTGAAAGACAACACCCAAAAAACAACAAGCTTCCAATTGCAAAGGCATGTAGATTTTTGAAGAATTTTGAATGTAAATTGTATATAATGCATTGAGGACAATGCATAAATAAGGGGGAGGGGAATGTAATACCCCCCGGTTGATCCCCAGTTGTAATTGTACATATGTTTCATAGGCTGGTGAGCCATTATATTATAGGCCAGAGTGTCTGTATGATTATTAGACCGGAGAGCCTAGATGCTAAAAGGCCAATGAGCCTATTATTGTAATATGTAATCACTCAGATTATTAATAAAATCACACCACTACTACAGACCAACCAGACAAAAGAGTATTGGGGGGATAAAATCCACTAGAAAGGGAAAGGAAGCTAAGAATCTGGGAAGAGGGGCTAAGCCTAGAGGGCTTAAGCCAAGGGAACAATTTAATAATATTTCCTACGATTTTAATTTATGGATACATTTACATTATGTTATCCTAAGTTCCCAAAGAAAGGGAGCAAATTCCATGTAGGGGACAAAGTTAGTCCTTATGTGCTAAGTGTTACATAATACCCATGCATATATAATTTATGGATGTAGTATAATATTCATCATTCCTTCATCATTATTCCACCATTTTACATCCTCGGTATTGGAAGGCTGTACAATGTAGTCATACCTATATTGGGCAAGCATGGGAGCATTTTTTGGGTAGAAATGGACTGAAGAAGCAAGTTCTCAGGCCCGTGAGCATTCTCCCCAGGTGAGAGAAATTTTGGGAATTGATTCCCAATGTGCCGAGTTACAACTACAGGGCTCTGATACTTCCTGTTCAACATATTGTTAAAGCCCTGGAAGGAAAGTGGGGCAACCGAAGGAGTGCTAAGAAGAGAAGGGGCACACTTCTTGGGGTGGGACAAGCATGTGGGGAATGAGGGACTGTAGGTTTTCTGCCATAGTTGGCACCTTAGTCTGGGTATTTTTAGCTGTAGTCTGACCTTATCTCAACTTATGATACCTTTTACCTGGTGGATTTTTATCCCCAGCTTGGGGGTGACCCACTGCTATGAGTTATGAGCAGTGCAATCTATGGCTGGGAGGAACGTGGAAGGTCTGCATGCAGTTGGTGTTTTTACGACAACATATATGTGTTCCTTTAGCAAGTATTACTCTGTTGTGTAATGTCTCTAATTTTGTTAATTGCATTTTTCTATAATTAGTTTTACATGCTGCTTACTGTGCATAATGTATTTGTTTCTGTCGTTGAATTGTATATGTATGCATGAATTATTGTACATTGTTATTATTCTACATAACTTTGTTCATATGCAGATCATATTAGTAAATCGAAATGGTATCAGATTTCAGAATTTTGATGTGGCATTTCCCAGCAGGGATCTTGGGATGTTACATTCTAACCAGTACACCTATTTTGAAAGTTGCAAATCCATATGAGGATTTTGTTGTGTGCACATATGCATGCAAGGAAGGACTCAGGGGAGTCCTTATACAAAATGGACATGTAATTTTTTATGAGTCCAAAAAATTAAAGGAGCATGGAATAAATTATGGTACACATGACTTAGAGTTGGCAACCATAGTGCAACCTTAATGACGTGGAGGCATCAACTCATGGGCAAGAAATTTGAATTAAGAACATACCATAATGGTTTGAAATATTTATTTGAACAACAAACACTAAACACTAGACAAACTAGATGGCTGGAATTTATTAGTGAATATAACTTTGATATCAAGCACATAAAAGGAAAAGAGAACAAGGTGGCTGATGCAATCAACAAAACGGTGCATAAAATGCATGCTACAACCATTAGTATGTACATGACATATTTAAAAGATTGAATTCTAGAGGTTGTAATAACATATCAACAATATGTGCAAGTTATAGAAAGCTTACAACAAAATGATATACAACATAAATATAAGGATTACAAGCTAGAAGAGGACATAATACTCTTATTTAGAAATAGATTTTCTGTTCCCAATTCTTAGGAATTGAGAAATTTAGTTCTAAAGGAGATGCATAATGTGACATATGATGGACATCCAAGATATCATAAAACTATTACAGCTGTAAGAGGCCAATATTTTTGTCCTGGTATGAAGAAAGAATTCATTGATTATTTGGCTAGATGCTTGGAATGTCAGAAGGTAAAGGATGAGCATATACATCCAACATGATTGCTTCACCCATTGCCCATTCTTGAGTGGAAATGAGAATTTGTTACTGTTGATTGCATTACCAAATTTCCCACGACAACAAGGAAATGTTATTCCATCATAGTAGGGGTAGAAAATATTACAAAGGCTACACATTTCATTCCAGTAAAAGTAAATCATAAGGCAACCAATATTGCAGAAATTTACATGAGATAAATTGCTAGGATACATGGTGTGCCTAAGGAAATAATGTCGGACCGAGATCCCAAGTTCACTTCCAATTTTGGAAGGGGTTGTTTAAGGGATTTGAGACAAATTTGAATTTCAATACAACATATCACCCAGATTCATATGGGAAGACAAAGATAATTAATCAGATAATTAAGGATATGTTGAGAATGTTGGTAATGGAAAAACATTATAGGTGGGAGGACTATATCCATTTAGTTGATTTTTCCTACAATAATGGGTATCAAGAATCATTGAAGATGATCCCATTTGAAGCATTAGATGACAAAAAATGCAACACACTAGTAAGTTGAGTTAACCCATTAGACATAGCCATGATTGGGCCATAATTGTTAAGGGAAATGGAAGAACAAATGGTAAAGACAAGGAAGAATTTGAAATTTGTACAAGATAGGCAAAAGAGTTATGTCGATAAAAAAAGAACAAATAGAGAATTAAAGTGGGAGAGCATGTGTTTTTAAAGGTTAAATCCAAGAGAATCTCACTAAAATTGGGTAGTTTACCAAAGTTGGCAGTGAGATATTGTGTGCCTTTTAAGGTATTAGAAAAAATAGGAATAGTTGCATACATTATAGCATTACTTGCATCCATGAGAATGCATAATGTGTTCCATGTGTCTTTATTAAAAAAGTATGTACCTGATCCTAATTATGTGATTGATTAGAATGTGATCCAGGTGGAACCAGTGTGCATCCTGGACCAGAAATTCAAAGTGCCCAGGAACAAATCCATCAGCTTGGTAAAGGTTCAATAGATCTATTACAGTCCTGAAGACACTACATGGGAGCACGAGGAAACTATGCGGGAAGTAGAACCACACTTTTTTGCAAATTTTGAAGAAAAATGAATGTACATTTGTACATAAGAGAATGGAGACTCCATTTTGGCACCTAGAGCTCCTAGAGCCACAACTCTGAGATTCCTGTCCAACCAATGTGCGGGTTGAGTTGGAAAGGGAGTTGCTGGTTGGAATTGATGCATGAGGCATTAAGTTGAGGAATTATCAAGTATTCTGATGTAATGTTTATATATATATGTCAATACATAAACTATATGGTTATGTGCACTGAGGGTAGTGAAAATTATAGGTGGAGGGGAATGTAACATCCGCACTTTCAAACCCCAAACTAGTGATGTATATTGTAAATGTGATGTATGGACGAGAATCAAAATGATATAATATGTAAATGATGTAAATTGACTATAATGAATAAAATGTATCGATAGCTGCAGATGGACATGTACAAAGATTTGTGGGATAAGTATCCACAAAAGAGGGAAGGTTCCAATGGGGGGAATATTTTACCCATGTCTATTAAACCAAAACCCATTTCTTATTTCTTTCTAAATTATCCTTACCATGAACCTTTCATTAGTTGTTGAGTGTTATAGAGCCCAATCATTGAATTCATGTAAGAGGGTTGGTATGAGAGTCACTTCCCATAGTTATTGAGAGCATGGGGGTTGAGTATCATCATCTTGGGGAAGAGTGCAAGTCAAGCAAGCAAGAGAAACAAGGGAAATTCGTATGGGTAGGAGACCATATTTGCACATTCACTTTTTTGCATAGAGAGTAGTTTTTACTTGGCATTTTTTGCTCATTTTACTCAAATGTTTTGCTTGATTATTGATCAATGAATCCTTTGGATTGTGCAGGAAAGTGTTCCACCATGATAGAGTGGAAATAATGAGAACTTGAGGTTGCTGATGTGGCAGTCTTGAGTGACCAACACATGCTAGATGTGCTGTAGGATTATGGACTTCTAAAATTTTTCAAAAGTCAAAACATGAGGTCCCAAGTGATGCTCTTGGAGATATTGGTCGGGTTCTGGGACCCCAAACGACAATTGTTTTGAGTTTTCCATGAGATATTAACTCTTGAGGTAGAGCATATATACTTCATTATAGGACTATCCTCATGTGGGGTGTCGGTCATATTGATTGGTGGGAAAGGTGGAGCCACTGGCTCCATAGATGAGTATATTATAACACATTTCCATCCTATGTCACAAAAAAGTAGTAACAAATTGTTGATCAAAGGTGTAGTGGATATACCTATATACATGATTTTATTTAGTATCACTTAGGTAGATATATCTATAGGCTACCACCTGGAATTGAGGGCTCGTGGTGCATTACGCCCTTGAGTTCCTCAACCCTATAGTATTTGACTAGTGCACTGGATTGTTGGCTAACCTAAGGGACTAGCTCACAAAATAGTTTAGTTATGGATCGATCATAATATCATTATTCTTAGAGAGGATCCTAGGTTTGAGCATCCATATCTCAACACCTTTTTTTGGTCCAAGTGAGCCCAAGATGAGGAGATGGATAGATTATATGGCCCATCTCGGTGGAGGTTTACCATTGAACACATTTGGACATGATTTCCTTGACTTGTGGGATGAACAAATCATTGCGATCGATGACTTCCCGTATGTAGGGACTAGTTTAGACATCACCTTGAGATTGTACTACCTCTTGGGGCTCAGTGGTGTGACAATAGTAAGACAAATCACCCTGCACTTTTTTTTTAAGTTTTAAATTTTTATAATGTTTTCGGATTTTTTGGAATATATATTTTTTGGTATGCAATGTAGCTAGTCATTTTGTTTTGTCATGACATATTTTGGACCAGTTCGATCGGTGGGGATGGCCCTAAAAAATAATATATCTATAGAATATAAGTAGCCAAATAAGGGAGAGGACTATGATGAAACAATAGAGAACCTCCCAAAGGTGTAGAGGAACCTTAAGGGACTTACCATGGGAGTCCCTATGATGAGAGTTGAGGCGGTCCCATAGAGGTTATAATGACATGTCATGGGGGTTCCCTACCCATTTGTTAGGATATTGAGGTGTGTATCCAACATGATCATATGCTATCATGAGACTCATGCACCTCGGTATGAATGGATGACACAATCCCCTCTTTTTGTACTACTGCATATATATCTAGCAAGTCTCAACAATATATAAACTCTATATCACTATGGGTCATGTAGACTAATTTTGTACACTACATATTTTTGGACATGATGATTTATTTGGAAATCTATTTTATATATACAGAGGGTTTGGCTATTACTTATGGTTTCAAAATATGTTCTTGGAAATCCATGTTTTATGCACATGCATGCTTGTGTTTTAATTCTTAATTAATGTGACAAATGCCAATCTAGTACATGGTTAGCTAACAAATCAATAATTGTTTTTGAAGTTCTTGGAACCCGATCATAAACAAGATAATCAAAGTGTCTCTCAAGAAGGCACACCCTTAAAAAAATTCTCAGTAATGTAGGATTTATGACTAGGTAAACATTGTTCAACTATAATACCACTAACTACAAATCCAAATGTATAACCAACCCACGAATGTTGAGAATGATGGCTTTGAAAAATAACTCGATGAATATTCCATCATATTTTTGGTTGCAGGTGTTAGGGACCTAACCTACCTAACCCCTCAAGTGGGTAGAATAATATATTTCCATGTAATAAACGTCAATATTAATAAGGTCTAGAAGTACGAAGGAATAAGTCAAATGTAAGAAGATCTAATATAAGCTTCCGCTTCTAGAAGCATCTTCCTCTAGATTGTTCTTTTGGATAGATAGATTTAGTATAAATAGGAATAGAGGGTATGATAAGTTTTGTCTTGGATATTATTGTAATAGAGCTATGTTCTACTGGAGGTTTCCCCCTCAAAGAGGCAAGTGAACATTGCTCTTAGTAATCAAAGTGCTCTTTCTGGTGTTATTTTGGTATTATTGTGATGTTGTTATGGTTATATCATTGTTTATCTGCCATTTCTAGCTAATTATTTATGTTATACATACTATTTTATATCTGGAATATTACAAGTGCTATCAGAGCACCTTCCTCGGTAGAAAATTGTGGGTTAATTTTTTTTCAAGGTAGAGACGTATTCCAGCGTCTTTAAGCTACATAGATCTGTTGTTACATGCATAAACCCGCGGTTGGGGATTCATACATGCAGGAAATATAAGTGGTACTTAAGAACACATCTATTGGCCACCCTTGTAACCCCTGTTGGTACCCCTTTGAGTGGTAGCGCATCATAAAACACTTGTATACAGATCAACCTAGATCTCCTAAAGCCCTCCATAGATAAACCGATCGGCCTCCTAACTGCTATAGTGCCACCGAGAACAACACTTGAGAAGATACTCTCTAGTACCTGGGTAGTTGGGTAGTACGACTAAGGGTATGATCTAGCCTACTTAGTTGGTTCCTTGAGATATTGGGCCGAGTACTACTATTGGACCTCGTATGTATATCAAAGAGTTATAGCACATGGAAAACCCTTATCTGTAGAATCCTTGAATACCCTAACCCTTGGGATGGAAACAAAAATAGAACCAACAAGATCTATTGTCGTGCTACAATGTCTTCTACATTCTGGTTGCAAAATTACTACACATTTCTTCCTATTAAG
The DNA here is from genome assembly GCA_010110895.2 of Picea sitchensis. Taxonomy (NCBI): domain Eukaryota; kingdom Viridiplantae; phylum Streptophyta; class Pinopsida; order Pinales; family Pinaceae; genus Picea; species Picea sitchensis. Next base: position 100,337 of record SNQJ01S0001135.1, read on the forward strand.
AATTTGGGCATTTCGTCACTACAATATTCTTTAGGCCCGAGTATAAATCCGCAAGAGTAAAAAAAAAAAGAGTATAGTGATCCCGCCGACACACTTATTTGGAACATATTCCATTGCATTCCCCTTTTCTCCCCGGTCGCATTCATACCCTTCATTTTTAATCCTTTTTGTTTCAGTGGACCCGACCCCTTCCCAATTTCCCTATTTTGCCTCTTATTCCATTATATTTCACTTCAAGCACTGATCATCGTGGTACCTATCACTTGTAAGTATTTTTTTTGGTCCCACCCACCCATATTTTTTTTCCTTACTCGCACTTCCCCTCTCCAAATGGCCACCACTCGCAACCAAGAACTCCAAACTTCCGTCAATCAAGCCCATGTCTCCATCTCACATCTCACATCTCAGATGGATTCTACCAATTCCTGCATTGACAAATTAGAGAAAAAAATAAACAACATCGAAGCCAACCTCATAACCCAATTGACCTCCCTCCAGTCTACTGTCAATCAATTGTTGAACTTCCCTATGGGTCCTTCATCATTAGAACAACCTGATGTTGTTGATTCCTCTCAGTCTCCGCATTTTCACTCCAACTCCTTTCATCGTGAACGCCGTCTTCCCCGCGTAGAGGTCAATAAATTTGATGGCTCTGATCCTACAGGTTGGGTCACTCAAATGGAGCATTATTTTTCTCTGCATGGTATTATTGACGAGTTGGCCAAACTTCACCATGCTGTCCTCTATCTAGATATTGAACATTGGCAATGGTGGCAATGGTGAAAAAATTCACGTCAGGGGTATATTTCCTGGACCCAGTTTGTTGCTGAGCTCTATGCCCGCTTTCATACTGATACCCACTATCGCAGTCCTTTGATCAATTTGAAACAATCAAGAACAGTGGAAGACTTCATCATTGCTTTTAATCATTTGGCCTTTCAAACATAGGGCATGTTCGATGCGTTCTTCCATGAACGCTTTATAAGTGGTCTCAAGGATGAAATATGATCCCAGGTTCTCATGGCCCGCCCTCCAACTTGGTTGGAAGATACTCAACATGATAAAGAGGCCCAACAAGTTGTTTTTTCCTAGAACAAAAAAACCCCTTTTGTTCCTCGCCCTCAACCTGCTAATCCTAACCTCCGTGTCACTCCCCTCAAGGTCTAGAAACTAACTAGGGCTGAAATGGATGAACACCAATTGAAGGGTATTTTCTATAATTGTGATTAAACATATTTTCTGAGGCACAAGTGTAAGGATCAAAAACTATTTATGGCCACTTTCGAAGATGTTCCTGAAGAGGATGTAACAGTTCCCCTTGTTGAAGAACCCTCCCTTCTCGGTGCCACCCAGGAGCCTGCTGACCCACCTAAAGTTGACCCACTTATTTCCTTGCATTCCCTCACTGGCTTATCGGCCCCATAAAATCTCAAGCTCATTGGCTACATTAATCACATGAAGGTCATCATTCTTGTTGACAGTGGTAGCACTCAATTTTATTCATTGTCACATTGCCCAGGAAACCAATTTCTATATTCGTGTTGTTAATAATTTTCAAATCATGATAGCCAATGGTGGGTCCATAAAATGTGGTGGGCATTGTGAAAATGTTTGTCTTCAAATTGGACATTTCCAACTGAAATATCATATGTTTTCCATTGACATGGGAGATTGTGACATTGTGCTAGGTCCTGAATGGTTACACACTTTGGGTCCCATTCTTATGGATTTTAAGGCATTAACTATGCAATTCCAACAGGAAGGACAAAGCTATCAATTCCAAGGTCTCACATCTAGTTCTCATGAGATCATTAGTTCCCATCATATGGAAAATATCCTCAAGAAAGGCCACTCCAGTATCATTTCTCAACTCCATTCTATTCAAGCCATGAAGACACCCTCTGTGCATCCTGACCTCCAAGCTATCCTTTCCAAACATCAAGCTATTTTTTCCACCCCTCAGGGACTTCCTCCTTCTCTTGGTGTTCATGATCATTCCATTCCCCTTGTTCCTAGAAGTCTTCCTCCCAATGTTCTCCCTTATCGTCACCCCTTTTCCCAAAAGAATGAAATTGAAAAAACAGTGCAAGAGTTGCTCCAAGCAAGTGTTATCTACCCCAGTACCAACCCTTATTATTCCCTCGTGGTCATGGTACTTAAGAAAGAAGGTACTTGGCGCATGTGTCTTGAATTTTGTACCCTCAATAAGCTCACCATCAAGGACAAGTTCCTCATTCCTGTCATTGATGATCTCTTGGATGAGTTGACTTGTGCTCAGTACTTCACTAAACTTGATCTGTGTTCTGTTTACCACTAGATATGTATGAAAGAAGCTGACATACCCAAGACTTCCTTTCGAACTCACAAGGGTCACTATGAGTTTTTGGTCATGCCCTTTGGCCTGTGTAATGCCCCCTCCACCTTCCAAAGCCTCATGAATCATGTCTTCCATCCTTTTCTCTATCATTTTGTCTTAGTTTTATTTGATGATATTCTCATCTATAGTAAAACTTCACAATCTCATCTTTCCCATGTGGATCAAATTCTCCATCTACTCTCGCATCACCAACTTTTCCTCAAATGATCTAAATGTGCCTTTGGAGTCTCATAAGTAGAGTACTTGGGTTATATTTTTGGAAAGGCTAGTGTTCGGGTGGATCCTAAAAAGATTGAAGCAATGAAGGATTGGAATCGCCCCAAGACTATCAAAATCTTGCGTGGTTTTTTGGGTTTAACTGACTATTATCACAAGTTTGTTCGGAATTATGGGAAGATTGCAAACCCTCTCATTGCTCTCCTTAAAAATAATTCTCTTACTTGGAATCTCGCAGCGGATCTAGATTTTCAATCTTTGAAGGCAACTATGTGTATTACTCTGGTATTGGCCCTTCCTGATTTAACAAAAACCTTTGTCCTCGAATGTGATGCCTCAGGTAGAGGAATTGGAGCTGTACTTATGCAAGAAGGAAGACCTTTGGCCTTTACTAGCAAACAATTTTCTGAACACCATTTGGGACAATCAATCTATGAAAAGGAAATGTTGGCTATTCTACATGTAGTGGATCTCTAACGCCCTTATCTCCTGGGGAAACACTTACAAATTAAGATAGATCATCAAAGCCTCAAGTATTTTCTGGAGCAATGACCTTCCTCCCCAGAGAAACAAAAATGGGTCACTAAGATATTTGGTTATGATTATGAGATAATTTACAAGAAAGGCAAAGAAAATGTGGTTGCTGACGCTCTTTCTCGAAAATATGAAGATGAAGGGTCCCTTTTTTCCCTCACCTTCATTGTACTAGATTGGCTCCAAGTTGTGCACCAAGAATGGATACATGATCCTAAAATATCACATATGACCCACCAATTGAAAGCTAACTCTCCAGTATCCCCAGGGTACTCTTGGAACAACGATGAACTTCACTACAAAGGCCATTTGTATTTAAGTAAATGGTCACAACTTAAATCCACGGTGCTTTCTGAGCTTCATGGTACTCCCACAACTAGGCATTCAGGGTTTACCAAAACCTATGACCGGGTCAAACGTTCTTTTTTCTGGGATGGTATGAAAAAGGACATTCGCACTTTTGTAGTAGAATGTGATGTTTTTCAATGAAACAAAGGTGAAACCATCAAACCTCCTACTACACTCGAACCACTTCCGATTCCACTCGCTATTTGGAGGGACATCTCTATGGATTTTATTGTGGGATCACCTAGATCAAGAAATAATTCCGTCATCATTGTGGTTGTGGATCGTGTTTCCAAGTATGCTCATTTTTGTTCTCTTCAACATCCATTTACAAAATCAAATCTTGCTCAACTTTTCATGGATCATATCTTCAAGCTTCATGGCATGCCTCATTCTATTATTTTTGATTGAGATCCAACTTTCACCAACATTTTTTGGCAAGAAATGTTTAGAATCTAGGGCACCCAATTGCATCTCAGCACCTCTTATCATCCCTATACTGATGGTCAAACTGAAGTAATCAATAAGTGTTTGGAGACTTATTTGAGGTGTTTTTCCTCTGAAAGGAAAAATCAATGGGCTCAATGGTTACCATTAGCTGAATGGTGGTATAACACTTCTTACCATACAGCTACTCGCATGACTCCTTTTGAAGCAGTATATGGCCAAAAGCCACCTTCAGTTCTCTCCTACATGGAAGGTCTATCGAAGGTCCAAGTGGTTGACCAAACACCTACAGTTCGCAAGGCTATTCTCTGTACCCTAAAAGATAATTTGGTGATGGCTTAGAATCACATGAAGCAACAAGCTGATCAAGGTCACTCAAAATTACAATTTGCTGAAGGAGACCAAGTATTTCTTCAGCTGCAACCTTATAAGAAAACTTCACTCAAGGCCGAACATTGTCAGAAACTGACACCCAAATTTTATGGTCCTTATACAGTTCTCAAGCGTGTTGGGTAGATGTCCTATCAATTAGCTTCACCCAATCATTCTAAGCTCCATCCTATTTTTCATGTCTCTTTCTTAAAGAAGGTGATTGGAACTAAGTGCCAAACTCAAACCAACCTTCCCGAGTTGGATGAAGAAGGATTCATCTAGTTGCATCCACAAGTAGTTTTGGACCAACGAGAGCGTCGTCTTCATCAATGTACCATCAAGGAAGTGTTAGTTCAGTGGAAAGATACAACTCCAACATATGCCACCTGGGAGCCCACTAACATTCTGCAACAATTTCCTCATCTCAAGCCTTGAGGACATCACTGATTCTAAGGGGGAGGACATGTTAGGGACCTAATATATATAACCCCTCAAGTGGATAGAACAATATATTTCCATGTAATAAAGGTCAATATTAATAAGGCCTAGCAATAAGGAGGAATAATTCAAATGCAAGAAGACCTAATAGAAGCTTCCTCTTCTAGAAGGATCTTCCTCTAGATTGTTCTTTTGGATAGATAGATTTAGTATAAATAGGAATAATGGGTATGAGAAGTTTTGTCTTGGATATTATTGTAATAGATCTATACCCTGTTGGAGGTTTCCCCCTGGAAGAGGCAAGTGAACATTGCTCTTAGTAATCAAAGTACTCTTTCTGATGTTATTCTGATATTATTTTGGTATTATTGTGATGTTGTTCTGGTTATATCATTGTTTATCTTCCATTTATAGCTAATTATTTATGTTCTGCATACTATTTTATATCTGGAATATTACAACAGGGACGAGGTATTTTCCCCCTAAACTCATGAGTTCATTTGTGGGTGAAAAGATTGCCCAAGTAGTTGAAGTGATGTTCTGGGTACTACGACTGGTGTTGTCTACAAATCTTACATAGACCGATGCATACACTAACATCTACAAGTCAAGTACCAATCATAATAAGTGTTGAATTGAGTCAATACACATGCAAAAACAAAAGCACTCACACCAAAAAATCTACTAAAATTACATTATATACAAAGCACTATGCAAACTTTCATCCTATGCGTAATACTTTTTGAGATAGATCCCATTGCGAGGCTTTAACAAAGTATTTCCTCTGTAATCAACAAACATGTAGGCCCCTTTCTAAAATACATGACTAACAATGTAAGGAAAATTCCAAAGGGTTTCCAGTTTACTTATGCCTAACTTATCATGGACCCAATCATAGACCAAAACCAAGTCAACTTCTACAAAGACACAACGACAAACATTTTTATCATACTTAGCTTCGAATCGCTTCTTATGAGTCTCATCAACCATTATTTATTCATGACAATGTTCATCCACATGGGCCAAATACAAGAGACGTTCTTCCTTAGAAAAAGCGTTGGGAAAGATTTCTATAGCCAATTTTAATAAATGGATTTCACATTCAATTGGAAATACAATGATCCAGGAGGATCCAAATTCTCAAAAATTGTCTTCTCAAATGCTAATGGAAATGACTTCATTGTGTAGAGATCGACGAGAGATTTCCAATGACGCGTGAATCGCCTGAAACCGACGTCGTATGAGGAAGTTATGGATTTTCAAAGTTTTGGTAAAAAAAGGAAAACATCAAATAGGGAAGGACACATTGCAGGCCCACAAGATGCCACATGGCCATCCATACAACTGATAGGGTAGCATCATCAAGATGTCAACATGCTGACATGGAAACACGAGAGGCTACCACATGTCACTCAAATTTAGCATTTTCGGCACTCATGTGGACTAGTAAAAATGTGCCATGTGTCATATGTATGATCACATGGAAGGTGCAATAAATAAGGTGACATGGCATCTGTATGTTGACGTGGCAGACAAGTGGTAGCTAACACAGGCACTGACTGTGCAACAGGTGGACCAACTAGAGAGTGCCACATGGCACTCTTCGATTGGCCAATAATGGTTAAAGGAATAAATTTTGTTGGGTCGAATGGGAATCAAACCCATGACCTTTGAGGGAATATTCCAATGACTTAACATATGCCTCCTACCAATGCACCAATGATTGTTGTTTGTTAAAACAAAAACAAATTATATTTAAGTTGTAACAATTTATCTTGGGTATATAGGGGGTCAGTTATGTCGACCTATCCCTATATAAAATCATGCACCTAAACCAAGTACAACACATGGAAATGTGTGTCAGTTTATAGAGGAGATTGCATATAATTTTTCATCAAGTGTAGATTTTCCTCGTTTTGCATGCAAGAGGTGTTTCTAGTTTTGACTTGCCTCGTCTTGCTTGCTATTGAGTTCTTTGAGAGATGTATAGAGTGTTTATACTCATTCTTCTCAGAATTTCAAGAGGAATATGATGGTGATGTCAATTCTGTGTAAAAGTTCTATGTATGGAATTCTTAGTCTAGTTTGTCATGTATGAGACCCATAGTCTCGTTATGTTGCAAAAGGGGGTCTTTAAGCACTTGTTCAGAACATAGTCAAGTTTATACTCATTTTTCTCATAATTTCGAGAGGAATTCAGTGGTAACCTCTGTTTATGGGTTTGAGTAGTAGAATCAAAGGGTGTCTTCAAATTTTCCATTGTAATTCATCAGTGTATCAAGCATTTGAGCATTAATAGAGTGATCTCACTGTTTGGAAGTAGACCTGGAGATGTATCCCAAGATGGGTGAAATCTATTATCAAGATGTGTAATGAGCCTTTTTATTTGTTGTCTCTATTTCTCTCTATTTTGGCATTCTTATTTCCACAAGTTATTTTTAGTTGATGAATTTTATGGATAAATAAGTGTTTTCACATGATATTTTGCAAATAGTCAAGAAGATCTTAATTTCCTGAATCTGGTCAGATGTTTAGTGTCTGTTTAATAACTAATTGACATCTAAGGATTTTCGGATAACATGGTATTAGAGTTGGTTTGGTGTGTATTTTCAAGTGAATGCTTACAAGGTCCAAACTCAAGCTTAGTGGAGGATCGCTTGAAGAGTACATTCCTGAGACTGGTTTGTAGCATGCATTTTGAAAGAAGAAATGGCTTAAAAACAATATGGGGATTCTTCTAATCCAAATCCTTTTGGTACTGAAAATACATTTTTTTTCGTGTTCATGGAAATCAAGGCCATGGTGGAAGAAGTGTATGAAGATCAAAATACGACCAAGGGAATTGGTGGTAAAAGAAAAGGAAAGCCACATAACTTCGAGAATCAATCGAAGGGAAAATAAGAAGAGAAGTCCACATGTCATCATTGCAAGAAGAAAGGACACGAGGAGACAACATGTTGGAATTTGCATCCAGAGAGGCTACCAAATAATTTCAAGGACAAGGGTAAACATAAGGCCACAACCATAGTTCAAGATCTTGTATTAGATTCTGAAGTTACAATTATGGGCGTTAAAGTTATATTTTCTATTTCTAGTTCTAGTTCACATGCTTCTTCTTCAAAGGATAATGTAATCCCTGATGGGAGGAAAAGAAAATAACTATTTAATTCATAAGTTATCTCAAATCACAATAAGATTGATACACTTGTTGCTAGTGGATCACAAGTAAATCTTATTTTAGAGCAAGTTGTTCAAAATTTGGGATTGGAAACTAGGCCTCATCAGATATTGTATCCTTTCAGTTGGATTTGTGATAATGCTCAGTTACAGGTAGCTAAGAAATGCAAGTTACAATTTGATATCACATCCAGTTTCATTGATGAGGTAGAGTTAGACATTTTGCTTATTGACATTTGCAGGATGGTTTTAGGAAGTCCATACTTGTATGACAGGAAGGCCATTTTCTACAGGGAACATAACAAGTATCATATTTTCAAGGATGGGATTGATTTCATTGTGAGAGCTCATCAGATGAAGACGAATTTGAAAGTTGTCCCTACAGGGAACGTGAAAATGCTAGTTAATGCTAGTATCCAGGATTTGGTTTTACAACCTACGATTGGAAGTAATGAAGATCCTTTGATTGATTTTGTTCCTATTAATACAGGAAAATATGTTGATGGTTGAGTATGGAAAATATTCAGTGGTAACCTCTGTTTCTGGGTTTGAGCAGTAGAATTGAAGGGTGTATTCAAATTTACCATTATAAGTCATCATTGTATCAAGCATTTGAGCATTAATAGAGTGGTCTCATTGTTTGGAAGAGGAACCAGAGATGTAGCCCAAGATAAGTGAACTCCGTTATCAAACTGTGTAATGAGCCCTGTTATTTGTTGTCTCTATTTCTCTCTATTTTGGAATTCTTGTTTCTGCAAGTTATTGTTAGTTGACGAAGTTTAGGGATAAATAAGTGTTTTCACATGATATTTTACAAATAGTCAAGATGATCTTAATTTCCTGAATCTAGTCATATGTTTAGTTTTTGTTTAAGAACTAATTGACATCTAAGTATTTTCACATTATACTACCTCCACTCCATAGACACTTTGAAACAGTGTGAAACTAGTGGAAGTTTTCATTGAGGTTTGGTATGCCCGCAATGTCAAGAAAAGCATGAGGTGCATGTTTGTCTTGTGTTTCCCTAGCATCCTTTGGATCATTGTCTTAAAAAAATGATTGATAGCTTATACTTAATTGTTAGCCTGAGGATAATAGGGGGTTGATTTCTCGTGGCTCGAGGATAATAGGGTGTTGATTTCTCATGGTGAAAACCCAACTTGGAAACTAATTTGGTCATCATCTTGTTGCAAAAATGTGACCCGTGATCTGTAACAATTGTTTTAGGCACTCCAAACCTAGAAATGATGTGATTAAACATGGATATCGCCACTATGGTACCATAATTGGAATATGTAAGCATATCCTTGACCCACTTGGTGAAGTAGACAATAGCTACAATGATGTAACCATGGCCATTATCCAAGGAAGGCTTACAAGTCATGAAATCAATCCCCTACTTTGAAAAGGGTCCAAAGACAACCACATGATGTAGAAGAAAAGGACATGCATACATTTTATGAGTAAAAACTTGATAAGGATAACACTTCTGAACCACATTGATACAATCTTTGAATATTTTAGGACAAAAGTATCCAACGTGTAATATATTTTAGGTAGTGGCGAGACCATAAAGATGATTTCCACATGCTCTAGTGTGGTAGTCATTTAAAATATGCTTAGCTTCTTCATGGACAAGATATACACACAATACGAAATATACCCCATGTAGATAAAGTGTGTCACCAATAATGAGGTAATTCGTGGCTTCATGGAGTATATTCGATTTATCAGCTTTGGATAACCGAGGGTTAAACTATTGGGTTTGGAGATATACCAAGACTTAACCATACTAAGGATAAAAAAAACCAATGAAAAATAATGATTCATCAGGAAATGAATCACTAACCATGGTTTATTCACTAACTCTAGGAAGATTAGACATTAACTCTATGAAGGCTAATGACTTCTTGGATTTTGAAGTCACAAATTCTATGTCAAACTCCTTTAAGACAAGAATCCATTTAGAGTATTTCCCCCCAATGATATTACGGGCCAGGATATGTTGCATTGGGTTAGAGTATTTTATCATAGTGGTTTTCCTAAGTATAATGTAGTGCCCAAGTCATTGGACAACATGAACAACTTCCAAGGCCAACTTTTCAACATGAAAATAACATAGTTTAGGTATGATCAGACCCTTACTAAGATAATATATCACATACTCCTTCTGCAAATTTTCTTCTTGGACAAGCATAATACCAATGGTGGATTCAGATTCCACGATATACAAGAAAAATTCCTAACTGTAATATGGAGGACTTAGTAGTGGATATAACCTCAACACTATCTTCAATGCCTCGAATGAGAATTTCACTTGGTCATCCCACACAAAAGGTACACCCTTTTTGAGAAGGCACATTAATCCTTTTTATTTTATCTTAGGATAATTGACTATGAATATTTTCAAAAGTTTTTCCTTCCCTTGCAAACTTTGAAGTTGGCTTATATTTCATGGAAGAGGAAATTGGACTATCGCCTCGACCTTCAAAGGATCAACCATGACCCATACTTGGACACAATAAATCCTAGTAATAACCTAGAAATCATACAAAATATACACTTATGTGGATTCAAACGGATTCTATAGTATTGGCATTGGGTAAAGACGACCCACATATGACTAGGATGGTCATCAGACCACTTTGATTGAGCAACCAAATAATCTAAGTATGCCTCAGTGATGTGTTTTATGATGTGAAAATCATATGACATGGCCTACTGGAGAGTGGCTCCAACATTTTCAAGACCAAATAGTAGTTTCCTATAAGAAAAATTACCCCAGGGAAAAATGAAGGTGGTCTTGTGTTGATTGTCTAGTTTGATATAGATTTGATTATAGTTGAAGAAACCTTCCATGGATGAAATATTTTAATTCCAACACATTCATCGATAATTTGGTCAATGAATGGGGTAGGATAATTATCCTTAGGATATGCCTTGTTCAAATCCATATAATCGATGCAAATCCTAATCATGCACTATTTTTTAGTGATTGGAATGATAGTGGATACCCATTCAGTCAAGGGCACTGGATAGATGAAGTCAACTCAAATAAAATTTTCAACCTCCACCTTGATGGTAGCTACCTTTCATGGATTAATTGGCTAGACATTTTTTCGGATAGGATTGTATCTATCATATGTTTTAATATCATGCATGAATATCTAGGAATCAATGCTGTGCATTTCCTCTTATGTCCAAGCGAACACGTTGAAAAATTATTTGGGGTAGTATAAATATCTATTTCTTGAGGGGAACAATATGCACCTAAAAGATGTGTTCCATGAAAACCGATTTTAGAAAAATTTCAATGGGTATGGTCTTCGAGATATTGGCCAATTTACCTTCTAAATACACATCATGTGTCATAATGGGATATGGGTAGCACTCAACATTATCAATAGAAATACAGTTTTTCATGTCATCCTCCAACCTTTCTAGATAAGGAAGAAAATATTCTTGATGATTCATATCTTTGCATGGCTTATCAACTAAATCAAACCATGACTTCCATGATGGCCTCATCTAAAGGAAAATCAATATCTAAGAAGTCATGCAAACTAAGAGGAGTGATGGCCCATATGGGCAAAGCGTATTGATCGAATTCCATATCCTGTTGGATATTTTGATCATGGTATGTAAATGTTGACTAGATCACTTGATAGGAAGTCACAACCACACTAAGCAACATTATAGCTCCAAATGATTCAAATTAAAAAGGATTAGGCACTACCCAAGGGTCAGGGGACCCTATGATGCAATGTCACCCAAAGAGATCATGCAAATATGATCCATTTTTTGAGTAGTGAGTGGTGGGGTTAGGGTAAATGTACCCATAAATGATGAATCCTCTAATATCGCCACACCAACAATATCATAAGTACTCTAGGAACCATTTAAAAACAAAACATTCATACCATTATTAGTTCTAGTGTCAAGTGTGCAATATGCTAACTGATGTGTAGTGACAACCCTCCCTTCATGGGGAAAGCATAGAACCATAAATACCAAGGATACTATGATTGTAATTTCATAGAACCAACTACACCCAAGAAAAATATTGTATTCTAGTGGGGCGTCGACTACCTCGACTTCAACCAAGATAGTCTTTCTAGATAACTCCATAATGAAGGTGGCAATGATTCCAAGAGGCTAGAAAGTGTGTCCATCAAATGCCTTCAACATGGTCTTGGAATAAATGATCTCTTTAGAACTAATATCTCTCCAACATGAAACAAACATAATACAAGTGGAGGCTCCCTAATCAACCACAGTTCTAAATATATTAATCACACGTGAGAAAAATTTGATTTGAAAAGCAATATGGTGAGGGAGCCTAAGCCGACTTTGGTCAATGTAAAATTTAATTAATATAGAGTATGAGGTGTCAAACCCTCCTATAGTAGAAAAAATTCCTTCCTTTGCATTTGATATATTTGGATAACTTCATGGACTGACATGGCACATGGTGCCTGGACTAAATCTTCTACAATACTATAATTGTGGGCAACCCATGCATTAGGATTATGTGTTGACCTATGAAAAACACCCTTTGGTGAGAAAATGAATATTTCAAATGATGTATTATATATAGAGAGAGGATCACCAAGCTAGGAGAATGATGACAAGTCCTTGTTGGAAGAACCACTCTATATTCTTATAATTAATATGAGCCTAAGTTTGTAAATTGACCATCTGATCACACATGTAAACACTTTCATTTGACAATATACCCTTGTTGGGGGTTACTTGCTATGCCCCCTTGTAGTGGTGCAATATTTTATGCAACCATTTGTTGTTGTTGAGGAGGGAATGGATTTTTCAAAACAACGTGTTGATATGGAGCTCCCTATTTGGAGAAATAATGATGAATCTCATCCATACTAGGACACTAGTGAGTGAGATGGTCTCCACCACAAATATTGTAGGGAAACTTTACCTTCTTCTTCTACTTAGTTCCTATAGTAGCATCATTTTGTGTTTGTGCAATCCCTTTCTCAAAATTAGAAATTTTCTTTTTGTTATTCTTCTTTCCTCCAAGTTGCTAAGGATTCTTTGGTTGTGAGGAATGGACTGAATTCACCTCATAGGTCTAAGTAGGGACTTTATCACTTTGGGTTGTTGGCATTGTAGTAGGTGGATTTGTAGAGATGGACATTTGACTCAATTTCCCACCCAACTATCCAATTGAAGCATGAGATACAAAAAAAACCATGCCATCAACATGGGGTCTTGGGTTAGGCCTAAGGGGATTTGTTGACATCCTTGGAGAATGAGGAATTATATCATACAATGTGATAGAATGCGCGTAAATCAAATCTAAGTGATGGGAATGTAGGATTAATTTCTCCTTGGTAACTTCCCCTAACATAACAACATATTTGGATGTGGGTGGTAACAATGGCTTAATGAACCACTCTACCAAAAGTTGATCTAGAATATTAGATCGAATGAGCCTATGCCACCATCTCCATTCATGAATATGATCTAAAATGTGGGTGGCAATGTTTTGATGCAATGATGCCAAAATATCTATTCCAATTTAGTATTGAATGAGAAGATGGAAGTATGTTAGAAAATACATGGCTAAAGATGAAAAGTCAATATATGGAGCACCTAGTAACTCAATGTACCATTTGGCATCACTTCTAGTTAGGTTTATCTGGAAAATATTCAACCATATACTATCATCCACCAAGGAGTTTGAGGAACACCATAGGTGGTATGTCATGACATGTGTGGAAGGGTCTTCTCTATATTTTCTATCAAATTTTGGAATATTTGATGGTAATTTTATGGGAATTTCTAGCCACAATGTGTGGTTTTGGATGAAGTCATTTATCAACCCATGAAGATCAAGAAGGTCTAATATTTACAGAAAAGGTAATTGTGTGTTGGAAAATTGAGTCAATTTGAAAGAAAACTTGGCTTAAAACCCTAATGGACCTTGTAGTTCCCCCATTGTATTACTCCCATAGACACTATGACCCCTAGGGACATTAATACTCCTACATACATAAGGGTGTCTAGAGACATTACTATCCTCAATGATAGGAAATGTGCTAGAGCCAATACCAAACCTAGGATTAATATTCCAACCAAATGGGAAACCAACATTTGGTATTTTCGGGCCACCTATAGAGATACCATAAGTAGAGGAAAATCTACCTATAGTGGTAAAACCAAGTCCCTAGCCCCCACCAAAAACAAATCTAGATGTGGGCACTGGAATAGATGCAATGGGAAAATTGAAACTAGGGAAAACTGTGGAAGGAAATGACGTGACCAACAACAGTCTCTATATGGAAAAACTAGATTTACTAGGCATGGTAGTGGAAGAACCTATCCCATTAATGTATGGTAAGGTAGAAGTTATAGAAACTCCTACCATTGAACTAGGTGATGTAGGAATAGGTCCTTCCATACTGGATGAACTGCTAATTCTTGAAATCATGTGAGATTTATTGAAATAGGAAAAATCATCATTGAAAGGTCTATTCACTGAAATGAGTATAGGGTCAAAAGGCCTAGTCAAAGGGGGATTGAATTTTGGTGGAGAGATTTTGTCAACAAATTCAAATTCCACACAATCACTCTCCTTTGAATCTAATGAGTGAATTTCAAAGTCTACTGGGTTAGTGTCATCTATTGTGGACAACCACCTTCTCCTAGTGGATGGTGGATATTCCTCCTTAGGAGAAGTTCCTTGTTGTCAATGCAAAAAATGAAGATGTATGTACGAAATGGTAAAATATCACATTTTATTGAACAAAACAATTATCATATGGCCAAATAGACACCAAGACCCACACAACACATCCCTAGTAAATATAAGATTCAATAGGAAAACCTTTGGACAAAGGGGACTTCCGAAAATAAAACCCTTGGGGGTGTCAAGTCCTCAAGACATGGCTAGAAAAGGTGCGAGAGACAATTATGGTAACCCACACGTAATGACCCTTACTAGTGCAAGTACCCTCGTGAAGACGAGAACCTTCTAGGGGAACTAAAATAGGGATTTAAATTCTACCTCAAGTACCACAAGTACTTCCCACTCACATTAACCTATGTGGTTCCATAGGAAAGGTCACTATGGATACCACTTCACAATCAACAACTGGGGGCAACAATGATGGGTTATGAACAAACATATGGTTAGGGGAAAAATCCTATAATTTTAGACATAAATGATAACACTTTACTCTTAAACCCCTACACACATAGTAGTCCAACAAACACCAAAATAAGGGAAGAGGGGATATCACTCCACTTTTCCTAGTGCGACGTCGTTGTAGACACCTATGTTAGATGTTATTTCCAAACAATATATCATTGCTACTAATGGATTTAAACACCCTTTAGTGAATTCCTAGTTTCATTTTTTATGGCCTTGGAGAGTTCACTCTCTAATCCTACACCAAGGCCCTAAGTCCTACACTATGTTGGTTTTCTAAAAAGAAAACAAATTCTAATAAATTTCATATTAAGTGCTTTTTTCTTTTGTGGATGTTGATTACTCAACAGGGTACATAATGGAATCCATGATGTTTTATAACTCTTTCAAACCCAAATAAACACAAAATGAAATTACTTTTTTTCGATGAAATCTATTTAAGGGAAATATAAGAGTTTTTTCTTTTTTCATAATTTTTTAAACAAAAAAAAATCTCACACTCCAAATGAAATTACCAACTATTCCAAAAAAAAAACAATTTCAAATCTCAAAGACTTCGAACAACAAACCAACGAAACTTGTAAAAGAAAACCCAAATCATAACCCTAATTGATCAAGCAATGCGGTTTCTTTTGTTTTCACTAGTATTGATAATTAAAATAAGAATACATGACACAATTAAAAATAGAAAAATGAAGGGTTGCATGATATTGGCAAGGTCACTGTTCACAAGCCAATTTCGATAAAAGAAGCAACACCTAAAACTTAAAAAAAAAAAAACAGTTATGAAATGGAATTTTTTATTTCAATTGAGATGTAAATGAAACACACAACAATACACAACCAAATTTGTAAAGGACATGCACTATTAATTATTCCTAGGTCACTACTCGCCAAGCCCAATCAATGCAAACTATCCAAAGGAAAAAAATGAACACTACACGAGGATCCTAGATCCACTTGATGAAATAAAAGGAGAAATAAGCACCTATCTAGGTATATTTAGGTTAGTTACATAACACCTACAACCTCCCTAGGTCAAGAAATAGATACACAGTGTAGAGCTACCATAAAATTTCAAAAATAGAAAAAAACTAAGGCAACTCTCCAAAAATAAGGAAGAAAGACTATATTCTTCCCCAATGGAGTCGCCAATTTTTTTATTAGAGAATCTCACCTATCGATATGTAAAACCTCTCAAATACCTTATCTTAGTCAGTGACAGACTGTGGGATAGAACACTATGTATTTTCACACTAGATCTATGAATTGTATGTTCAGTTTATGCTAACGAGAGAGGAGAGCAAGCCTTTCCTTTTAATCGATGGTTGATGAAGCTCTAAGAATCAAATCCTATCTCCTACAAACAACCACATATACAAAAGCAACGATATATACCTATCTCAACCTTATTTAGCACAAAAGGAAATATAGTTACAAGTAGATCTAATCTAATTGATCGAGGGAAATCAAATCTACCAATTATTAACATAGAATACCAATGAATTACACACACTGGAGGGGAAAACATTATAATTTGTATATTAAAAACATGAGAAAGTGCAACAAGATGTCTACCTTGAGACCATGCAACACTTTCCATCTCTGAGCTCTTAAAACTCCTCCTTAGCCCTCTCTCACTTGGTGGAAATAGCAAGATATACCTCCATATCACAACAAGGGTAGGAATGCCTACCTCACCTAGGATGTTTTTCTCAAAAGTATGGATTCCCCAATACTCCACTCTCTTAAGATGTAAACAATAATGTCTCTCATATTGAACTCTGGAAGTATAAGGCTATAATGAATGATTTAACTCTTGAACATTAGCCCAAAAAAACTATCCCATCCCCTTAATTTGGCATTCATTTATAAGAATATGGAGGAAGCCAAGAGATAGGTTCTAGGCCTAGAAGTTGGTTAAAACAGGTCATGCCCAAGTTCCATGGCTCATGATGGATCATGGCCAACCCATCCTACACTAATATCCCCATAACTCCTTGAATCTAGAATGTTCTAGGGGTGGTTGCAGGTTGCATGAAGACAACCAATGAATGGTCAGTAGATTCTTATGTGCAACAAGAAATTGGTCTCCCTTTTACCTAGGGAAAGAGCGATCGATCTCAAAACTTGGGTTTTTGTAGCAATTCTCATGTGATTTTGACAAGATAACATCAGTTTATCCCCTTTAAGGCCCAGGGTGACAAATATAAGTGTAAAAACAAGGAGAACAAATTATATCTATGTGAAGTACATAGTGATAGAGATAAGGAGACATGCAATTCATTTCCATCTAACACAAACTCAAAATATTTAAATAGAGAGTCCAAAAATCCTAGAGGATCTAGCCATCAAAATTCCACTCGAACACTCTTGTCTATTGTGATGATAAGCATTTATCAACCCCAAACTCTCAAGGTTTTGGGATACATTAAATACACAAGAGTAATAATGCTAATAGATAGAATAAGTTCTCATAATTTCATCGATACTAGAATTTAAAAAACAATTAAAAATGTTTTTCTACTTATATTCTGACCTTCAAGTCACAATTTCAAGGAATAAAACTACCTTGTACACAGGGAAATGTCATAAGGTTAAGTTATCAATTAATTATTATAAATTACAATCCCCTATATATGACATGGAAAATAGGGGAGTGGATGTAGTATTAGGATCCCAATGGTTGTCCACAGTTGGTACAATAGGGATAAACTTGCAAAAACAATTCCTAAAGTTCTTTGATAATGAAAGGAAATATAAGTTTTATGGAATCAAAAGACGCACCCTAAATAGTCTCATCTAAT
This sequence comes from Picea sitchensis, assembly GCA_010110895.2. NCBI lineage: Eukaryota > Viridiplantae > Streptophyta > Pinopsida > Pinales > Pinaceae > Picea > Picea sitchensis. Next base: position 118,227 of record SNQJ01S0001135.1, read on the forward strand.
ATAATGGATAACATGATTAAGAAAGAAGACAAATCTTACCTTTTCAATTTTTATTCAATGTAGGATGCCTCTAATGAAATTGATGATCCTAAAGGTCTTGATGAGATTCTTGGAAATCAAAATCTCAAACACAATACACAAATATATTCTTCCCATCAACTAAAATGATCATTCAAATAACTTCAAAGCTTACAAGGGCTCCCTTAATAGGAAAATGGCCCACAGATAAATACAAAAAACTTTAGACATCACCTGCAAACCCTATCAACTCCTGGTCAGTTATACTGTCCCGAACTTGGACATTTCTCAATATGTATGTTCCTTTCCTTAAGAAAACCCACGTACACGCACTTGTCTCCATTGAAACCCATGTACACGTGCTCAAAGACCGTACAAAAAACTCCATATGGCTCGACCTTGCTATTATGGCTCCAATCTACTGAAACCCACTTGAATATTCCTATGTTCTCTCTTCTCCCTGACTTGATATCTAGATGGAAGTACTTCTACACCTATCCGAGATCCCCTTGAATCATAGTCCTTCATGAGCCAACCCTTGAGAAAACATCCTTATTTTCTCTCTCTTGCGCATCAACACACAATGTCTCACACAAGTGTCATCCTTCTTCACCCCAACCTTGCCATAGTAATATTGATTTATGACCTAACCCTTATCTCCAAAGTGATTGAAAGTTAAGATTACTTCTCACCTCACTTGAGATCAATGGCTATTATTTAATTAACTAATGATAATTAAGTCATTTCTTTAAATAAAACTCAACTCACTAATAAAATCACTTTACTTTAATAATTACTTTAATTAAAGTAAATTCTCAAGGTAGAAGGATTTGAATGAATTCCACATGTCTAGACATTGAGACCTATGTGGAAGTACCTATTCGTTGCTACAAACATCAACACTCCCTCTTATTGAGGAAGGTACTTCTTGAAGAGGCACCTAAACATCGACACTCCCTCTTAGTGAGGAAGGTACTTCTTGAAGAGACACCTAGAACCAGTTCTCCCTCCGACCTTGAAACAATGTAACACGTGATCTTGCCCCATGGAATCCTTCCAAACCTACTGGTTTGCTTCTTCCTAAACATTGGAAGACTCAGAATCAATGATGCTACTCATTATCACCCTGAAGTTTGGAAACTTCTCCAGAGGCATGCTTATTGATGTATTTAGCATCAGACACGTACTTCCACATAGGATTGGTGTCTAAAATGTGGAAGTCGTCCGTAATGCCTCTCAGAACCTTAGGAAATTCACTTTATGAGTTAATACTTAAAGTGAATGACCTTTTATATTAATGTGAGGTTAATTAAGTTAAATGCCTAAGTATTTGGCATTAGTAACTTAAGTGAGTTGATTAAATCCTAGTCATTAGATCTAAAGTGAAGGGGAGATCTAATATCAATGCTTGATCACTTTAGGAGATCTAGGGTTAACTCAACATAATAAAAGGTAGCCTAAGTGAGAGGATGAGACACACATAAAGTACATTGGAGAAAAGAAGGATTCTTTTCTCATGTTCTTGTGTCACACACAAAGTGGGGATATCTCATTGATTGGGTGAAGAGCATTTCATCCAAGTGTGAGTGGGTAGGGCTGAGGAAAGAAGAAAAGGGGAAGCAAGGGAGATAACATCCATGTAGACTAGGATATTTGCCGCATTGTATTTTCCTCTAATGGTTCATCATCCCAGGATGAGAGCCCAAGTATTTTATGAACAAAATAAACTTAGATCTGGTTTTCCTTTTGGGGTTTTTCCAGGGGTGTTTACCCATATATCTTGTGTAATGTATATGGTTTCAATTTTATGATTCCGTTGATTTATTTGGTTAATGACCTAATTGTTATTTTAATTAATAAAGTGATTTTAATTGAGATTATTAGTTGGGTGTTGGGTTTAAGGAAAATTAACATGGTATCAGAGACAAGACTCTGAAAGAAGTTGAATTTGCACAGAGATCGTATTTTGCACTCATATTTTTTTTTTATTGTAGGCTTAAGCTGTGGGATAAAATTAAAAGGAAAAAAGTAAAATGGATCCATACAACCATTTTACATATTTCGTATGTTTCATACGATGTACAAATTATTTGCAGTAGATTCGCGTGGAACTATGAGATTTGGTAGTAGAGTTGTAGGTGGATCGGGTCGAGAAAGGGAGAAGGAGCTGCTGGTTTAAATGATTGGGGGGGAGGGGAATGAAGGAGGTAGAAAAAATGGCTGGTAGAAGGATCTGTGTGTTGAGGAGAGTGTGAAAATCAGTTGGGAAGAGGTAAGGCTGCGTGAGGAACGTAAGCTGGAAAGAGGGTTTGTCATTGTAGTTGTTGTCTAGCCAAAGATAGCCACCAATAACATAGGAGGATATGGTGGGGAATCCGGCTAGAAAATCCATCCATAGGGCCAAAAATATTCCCAACTACAAGATGCAGGGGCCACAAAGGTTTGGGAAACCCATGGGAAATGGGAATATGTCCGACCAACGAGCATAAGTAGCTGTGAAGCACCCAAAAATGAGTTGTGCAGCCCATACAAGTACTCAGGAAAAAACATAAGGCTATGGGTAGCTCTAGAAAGTAGGTTTGGGAAACGAGTAGTAGAGAGTCCGGGTAGCGGGTACCAAGAAGATATCTAGGAAACAAAAGTATTTTTTGTTGAGTTTCTATGAAAGAAATGACAAACAATAGAGTGGAAGAGAACAAGGAGTAGGTGGCTTCAAAGGTTGAGCAACTTAGAGGGAGGAAACCTTTAGGTTCAGGTGGGAAGGAGAAATCTTCCAAGTTTGTCAAGAAGGAGTCATGGTACAAGATGACCATGTAGGATGATCAGGAGAAGGAGTATTCTAGGAACATGATTGGAGGGAAGTATTTGAAGATGGGTTCGAGCGAGATGATAGGGATAACTTTCATTTAAGAGGGATAAACCAATCAGGTGGATTGGAGATCAACCATGGTAGAATATCTGATAGCAAAGACATAGCCACCTCCATGATGTAGAAGTACCTTCCTCGATAAGAGGGAGTGTTGTTGTATTTAGCATCATATAGGTACTTCCACATAGACTTGGTGTCTAGAATGTGGAAGTTATTTGTAATCCCTTTCTGAACCTCAGAAATTCACTTTATGATTTAATAATGAAAGTGAATGACCTTTTAGATTAATGTGAGTTTAATTAAGTCAAATTCCTAAGTATTTTTCATTAGTAACTTAAGTGAGTTGATTAAATCCTAGCTGTTTGATATAAAGTGAAGGGGAGATATAGTATTAACCCTTGATCAATTTAGGAGATTTAGGTTTAACTCAACATAATAAAAGGAAACCTAGCTGGGAGGATGAGACACACATGAAGTACATTGGATAAAAGAGGTATTCTTTGATCATGTGCTTGTGTCACAAATAGAGTGAGGAGATCTCATTGATTGGGTGAAGAGAATTTTATCCAAGTGTGAGTGGAAAGGGATGAGGAAAGGAGCAAATGGGAAAAAAGGGAGCTAGCATCCAAGTAGGGTAGGCTATTTGCTAGATTGTTTTTTCCTTTGATGGGCCATTATCGCAGGATGGGATCCCAAGGATTTTATGAATACAATAACTCATATATGGTTTTCCCTTTGGTGTTTTTCCAGGGGAGTTTATCGAGATATCTTGTGCAATGTGTATGGTTTCAATTTTATGCTTCCATTAATTTATTTGGTTAATGAAATATACATGCTTTTAATTAATAAAGTGATTTTATTCGATATTATTATCTAGTTCCTAGGTTCAAGGAAAATTAACATGGTATCATATTCGAGACTCTGAAAGAAGCCAGATTTGCATAGATATTGTATTTTGTTGCGAGAAATTTTATAGAACCAGTTTTACCTCTGTATGACCGTTTCCAATAAATTTGTCCTTCAATTTCTTCCTGCTGGTTTATAGATCTGCTAAGATCTCCCACATATTTTATAGATTTGATGCAAAATATAGTGGATCAGTGCTTGGTCCCTTCAAACACCCACCACAACACTTATGATACAAGAGATTTCCTGTTGTAAGCCTAGATCTGAACTATATCTATCTCTTCATCGATTAGATATAGTAGATATGTCGTTGCGCAAACTAATATTAACTCCCTCTTAGAGTCCAAGTTTTGATACCATGTTGAAATCCCTACTTCAACACCTAGGTATCTTGTTATCTAGTTATTTCCTTTTTGTAAATCAAATTAGCAGCTCAGAAAAAAACACACACTTTCAGGAATATTCAACTCAAATAAATATAGCGGAAGCAATGTTGAAAACCAAAATCTTAAACAAAATACAGAAAGATATTCTTCCTATCAACTAAGATTATCATTCAAATAACTTCAAATCTTACAAGGGCTCCCTTACTAGGAAAATGTCCCACAGAGAAATATAGAAAACTTTATATAACACCTACAAACCATAACAAGTATTGTTCAATTGTATGATATCAAAATTGAATGTTTCCCAAGATGTACACACCTTTCCTCAAGTAGACCCGCATATACACACTTGTCTTCCTCCTTCACCCTAGCCTTTCTTTTGTAATACTGAGTTATGACCTAACCCTAATCTCCAAAGTGATTGACAATTGATATTACTTCTCACTTCACATGATATTAATGGCTATTATTTAATTCACTAAAGCTAATTAAAACATTTCTTTAAACAAAACCAAACTCACTAATAAAAACACTTTACTTTAATAATTCCTTTAATTAAAGTAGAGTATCAAGGTAGAAGGATTTGGACAACTTCCACATGTCTAGACACTTAGACCTATGAAGAAGTACATGTCCGATGCTACAAACATCAACAAAAATTACAGAGTGACCTAGTCCCAAAATGATCACATCAATATGATGATTCCTATGTATTACAAGGTATTATAGAAGATTCATAAAAAACTATGTAGAGATTGCGGCTCCACTAAAATGTTGTTTGAAAAAGACACGTTTAGATGGAATGATGTAGCTGAAGATTGTTTCAATAAGATGAAGACTTTAATGGAATCCAGTCCTATTTTAGTAGCCCAAAATTCACGAGGTGATTTATCCTTGAATGTGTCGCTTCTAGAATAGGAATAGGAGTTGTGATTATGCAAGATAATCACCCCATTGATTTCAAAAGTCAAAGATTAAGATCCAAGGACCAGACCAAATATACTTATGAAAAGGAAATGATGGCTAGCATTCATTCCTCGGTGAAATGGAAACAATACATACCAGGAGCCAAGTTTTTGGTCAAGAAATATCACAACAATTTAAAATATTTCTTAAACTAGAGGATCCTATCAACAAAACAACAAAAATGGGTAAGGAAAATCCAAGTTTTAGAATTCAATATTCTTTATAAGAAGGGAAAGGAAAATCTAGTTGTTGATGGCTTATAAGGGAAATATGAGGGCGATGGAACATTATTTTCTATTTCAGTAGTCACTTCTAAATGGATCTCATATGTTCAAGCTGAGTATGTGAAAAATGTAGAGATAAATAATCTAATCAATGAGTTTGAAAGTAACAATGGAACAATCCCAAATTTTACATCAGAGAATAATGTACTTTGGTACAAAGGAAGGATATATTTACCCATATATTCCAAGTTCAAATTCCAAATCTTAAAAGAAAATCATAATTCTCCATCTATGGGCCATGTGGAATTTTTCAAAACCTACTACAATACATGATAATCCTTATTTTGGAAAGGAATGAATAATGATGTCCAAAAATACGTGGTAGAATGTGACACTTTTTAGCACCAAAAGTTTGAATGATATGCTTCTCTAAGTCTCCTTCAAAGCCTTCATATTCCTAATAAAAAATGAAAAGAAATATCTATGGATTTTATCATAGTTCTTCCCACCTCAAATAGGAAAGATAACATATTTGTAGGTGTAGATCAATTAACCGAATATGCTCACTTCATTGGAATATCATCAAAATCCAAGGCCAATCATGTCATTGATATCTATGTAAACAATATCTATAGAATCCATGGATTTCCCAAGGTTATTTTTAGTGATAGGGACCCCAAATTTACTAGTAAACTTTGGAGGGAATTATCCTATCAAGTTGGGACTACCTTAACCATGAGTACTTCTTACCATCCATGGATAGATGGGAAGACTTTAAAGTGGTAAATAAATGCCTCGAAGGGTACATAATAAATATTGTTAATGATTTTTTAGTTGTAATGGCACAATTGGTTGCATGTGTTGGAATGATGGTATAATACTACATATCACACTTTGGAAAAAATGACTCCCTTTGAGGCCTTATATAGATATCCTCCTCAATCGGTAAAACAGTATGTTGGCGCAAATTTGAAAGCACCTACAACGAAAAATTACCTAAGCTAATTCTTATGAAATCCTTCGTATCCTCAAGACTCATCCTGAGCAGGAAAGGAATCGAATGAAACAACAAGTAGACTTGAAGATAAATGATCATGAATTTGAGATAGGTGACTGAATGTTCATCTGAATCTATCCATACAAATATAACTCACTCAAAAATTACAAAAAACCATAAAATTGTACCCAAGTTTTATGGCCCCTATCAGATCTGGAAGAGGGTAGGCCAAGCAGAATATGCCCTAGATATACCCAACAAGAAGAAAACACATGATGTTTTCCATGTCTCATGTTGAAGAAAAAATTGGGCTCAACAACCCTTGTACAAACAATTTAACTACCTGTACTAGATGAAGAGGGGAAGTTAGTTATGGAGCCCAAGTGCATATTATAAGTCAAAACCAAAATCCTTCTTTCTAGAAGTTTCAATGAGTATGCTATTAAATGGAGGAACCTTCTTGAAGATGAAGCTAAATGGGAGAATAAATAATTTAGATTGAAATACTCTTCGTTACCAATTCTTTGTGGATTAAGAATTTTAGAGAAGGGCTTAATCGTAATATACCAAATGAATTAGTTGTCAATAGTAATAATTAATAATCAATAA
>SNQJ01S0001135.1:125211-179959 GCA_010110895.2 Picea sitchensis
CTAGAATGATCCATTGAAAGAAAACCCCTTAATGCCCATTGTTTTAAAGTAGATCCCGACACCAGAAAAATATTCCATTTATACTTCACTGTATCCTACTTCTAGGTATAACCCTTAGAAGAATTCGGGTACTCTTGAAATATTTGAATGATTTAAACCACTAAGTAATCAACCAACCATTCTTGTTGGACATATGAGATTCAATTTGTTACATGTAAAGAGAAATAAAAGAGAGGTCCTTCCTCCTCAGATTTTGTAACACCCCAAGGCTGAGCCCCTGCTGAATTGTAATTATGTTTATAGGCTGGTGAGCCAAGTGTTTATAAGATGGAAGACTTATTTGTTTATTAGGCCGAAGATCCTAGATGCTAAGGTCAATGAGCCTGATTTTGTATATGTAAATACACACATCATTAATAAAATTACACTGCTGCGTGTATATTGACCACAAAGAAAGAGTTATGGGGGACTACACTCCACTAGGTAGGGTAAGGGAAGGGGTTAAGTGTCTAGGAATAAGGGCTAAGCTAGAGGGCTTACCTCTAAAGGGATAATATTATATTATTATTTCCAAAAGGCTAAGGTTGACATAATCTGTGTTGTCCTAAGTTCCCGGGAAAAGGGAATGTGTGTTAAGTGGAGATCATGTAGCTGCAAGAAGACATGTGTCAACCTAGGTGCAATGAGCTCGTTGGGGGTTATCTTGCCACTCTCACGTCCATCTCCATTCTTGCAATTCTACCATCTTACCCGATTCACCCACGGATTCACGCATTTTTTTTTGAGCCATTTCCTTCAACGTTGACCTCAACATCATTCACGCACCCTAGAACCTACATGCAACTTGAGCTACCTCGTACTTTTCCTGTGAATCACAATGCACCTGTACCTTTCTTGAGCCTCTACTATGCCTTAACGGTTTGTTGTTGCTACCCACGCAGTTCCTTGACTGAGTGTGGCTTGCTGCCATCATCTGATCTATACCGAGCTTGGATGTTTCCATCATCCTTACTTGAATTGACTTAGTAGCTAGACTGAAGAAGAAGGTTGTCAGGCTTATGGGTTTGAAGAGGAGGGTTGTCAGGTTCATGGACTGAAGAAGCATGTGTCTAGGCTTGTCAGAAACTCTCTCCAGGTGAGAGAGGTTGTTGGGGAAGTGATTTTCCCAGAGGGAGCCCAACAATAGATATAGTTCTATGAGAATTCCTATTCGGCCTGTTGTTGAAGCCCTGGAAGGGAAGTGGGGTAGCCAAAGGACTATTGAGCAAAGAAAAGGCACACTTCCTGGGGTGGGACAAGCATGTGGGGAATGAGAGGCTGTAGGTTGTTAGTGTGAGCTGGCCCCTGGGAGAATCCTTCCTGTTGATCTGTGCAACTTTCCTGTTGTCCTTGCCAAGACTAGGAATCCATTGCCGAGTGGAGTTTATTCCCAACTCGTGGGTGACCCACTGCTGAGTGTGATGAGAAACATGGTCTAAGGCTAGGAGGTTTGTGGGAGGTATGCACACAGTTGGTGGTCATCTATTAAAAGATAAGTACCAAATCTTTGTTCTTTGTATGATGTGTATCTTGAAATCAAGTTATAATGTTGTTAGAATTGTTTGTGTATAATGCCTATATGTTTTAATGTTATTTTCACATGAATTGTGGCATGAATAGAATGCTATAGTTGTTAATCTGCATTAGATAGATATGCATATAAATATATATGGTAGTAGAGCATTATTTGGAGTAGCATGCCTCGGCCTGGGTGGCTGGGGGTGTTACAAAATGGTATCAGAGCAAGGAGAGACATCCACGAAGTGACGTTGTCTGTCCTGTTGGTGGCTAGGGATGTTACAAAATGGTATCAGAGCCATGGTTTCAAAACTGAAATTGGATGGGCCATGTTAGTGGAAGTTGAAGAAAAAGTTTCGATAAAGAATTGTTGTTGAAATGGACAAAATTCAAGTTCAGAGCCCATGGTTTCAACACCGAACCTGGATGGGCCACGAATGAGGAATTCAGAGTAAAAGTCCAGAGAATTTTGTGGTGCAGAGTGCCAGAAGGGCGTTGAGAGAACACTTGGAATGTGTTCATAAGCACAGGAGGTGTAACGGTTTAAGAAGTGGCCACAGAGAAAGAAACCACAACATCCATGGTGATTGGGATGTAGGATCTGTTCGGGAGAAGGAGGATCCTTCACAACTGTCAGATCTAGAGAAAAGTGCATGAAGGTTAACCTCCAAGTCATTCGGACTTCACAACTTCAACGAAAGTTATGGGTTATAAGAGAAAGAGGGGTTGGAGCCGAATTTTCGAATTCCAAAAGAGAATCTACACCATAGATCTAGCGGGGAGAGTGTGCACCATTGTATTTGATTAAGGACGGATCAACTTGATTTGAAAGTTCAACATTTGGGGAAATTGGAGTGTGATGATGCGTAAACCGTCAAATCCCGAAGTCCCGAAGAAAAAGAGCAGAAGTGGCATGGTAGGGTGACATCGCCAATAGTGACGTGGACCTTTCCTAGACATGCCACGTGCCACCACCTTGATGTTGATAGCTATACTATGTGGACCCCAGAAAGTAAAGTAGTTTGGAGTTCGAGAGATTTGAGGAATGCAAGTGTAAAATATTTCGAAGGCCCGAACTCCCAAAGTGACGTGGCCTGCTAAGGTCACCAAGGATGATGTGGACACATGGGATGTGTGCCATGTGTCAATGATTTAAGAACCTTTGGATGATTGAAATTCCAGTTAGAATGTGACATGTGTTACCTGTCTGATAGGGCCACATGTCTGCTTCTATTATTTCTCCACGTGGCCCTCCTCTCGAGCATGGATGGTGGAGCCCCTAATGGTCACAATGGATGCATGGTGCCAGGTCATGAAGTCTGGAGACTTGACACTCCAGAAGAAATGGTCAATGATGGAATGGAAGGAAGAAAATTCTGAAGTTCGTAGCGTCGAAGTAACGTGACATAATGACTTCATTAGGGTGACATGGAAGTATTCAAAGATTTGTGATTCAAGATTTTTGGGGATGTTCAAGGGTGAATAATTTGAAGTCCCAGAGCCCTGAAGCTCTGAAGTTCCGGAGCCCTAAAGCCTGAAGTTCCATAGAAAGTATCAGTCATTGGATGCTGGGAAGTTGTGGATCGCAGATCCACCATTCTTCGCACGTTTTTCAATTCGTTGTTTTGTGATGTTTGGGATGTTTGGGACGCACAAATAAAGGGAATCATAGAAATATCAAGAGCCCAAAGTTTCAAGGATCCAGATAAGAACCCAAATCATTAGCACTGGGTCACAACCATGGTCACATGCAAACCAAGGGCTGAAAAAAAGGGGCTAGCGCCCATAAATTATTGCAGAACAAAGTTGGGCTTAGAGATAGAATCCTGAGAGGTTCTTGATTGACTAAGACCCGCTAAAAATGGAGTCGGATATTATTTTGTTGAACCGGATTGGTTTATGTTATTCTGGAAAATTATTAAGTCTAATAGCCTAACAAAAATTTGGCTGACTGCACATTTTGCAGAATTAACAATTGTCACAACAGAATCGAATTGTCGCATAGTGCAGAGAAATGGAGGAGGCATAGGACGCTTACAGTTTAGAGAATGAAGATAGAGGATTGGATGTCCATTTGGGAGTTGAAGGAACAAACTCAATGTGCATGGGGAATAAATAGATAAAGACATGGGCATGATGAAAATTATAAAATAATTGCAAAAAGAGGTCCAAATTCACTGAGCAGATAACAAAAGGATTATAAGAGCGACCAAGGAGAAACGGTGAGACTTCAACATGAAGTTGATGCAGATCCTGGAAAGAATAGAAAAGAAATTGGATAAGGAGAGTGGCTCAAGCACATCAATAAGTCACAAGTCTCCCGATCAGAAAAGAAGAACAAGAAGTGTTAGCAGACATCACCGTCACTCTCCAAGGCATTCCAATAAGAGAGCACACAACAACTCAAGTCCATCCCCTGTCAGGAAGCATAAGAGGTATGGAGTGGATGAGCTACAAGGGGAAATGAAAAAAATCAAACCTCATACATTTCATGGTGAGCACAAGAAGGATGAAGATGCAGAGACATGGCTGTTGGGCATGAGAAATGATTTTCAATTGCATAATTATTCTTCTCATGCAGAAGGAATAATTTCCATCTATCAACTCAAAGGAAAGGAATCTATGTGGTGGGATCAACTTGTGCAGGTGCAACACATTAAAGAGAAAAATGTTACTTGGAGGGAATTCAAGAAGTATTTAAAAAAGAAATACTTGACTAAGAGATATTATGACAAGAAAATGAAAGAGTTCTTTGAGCTCAAGCTAGGGAGTATGACAATAGATGAATATGAAATAAGGTTTTTAGAATTTCTGAAGTATGTGTCTTTCATCAAGGATGAGATAGTCAATATTCAAAGGTATTTGAGTGGATTTCCATTATTCATCAGTGAAAAAATACAATATGATGATCCCAAAACATTGGAGGAGCCCATAAGGCGAGCTAAGTGCCTATATGATCAACAAAAAACAAGGCCAACTTTCGAAAAATATCGGGAAGACAAGAATAAATTCAATATGGATCAGAGGAAGAAGGGAACTAAGACACCATTCTTCAGAAATAATCCACAGGGACAACCAAATTCTAGAGAACCTAGAATGATTGAGACAGGTGGTTAAAGGCCAATGCAACCACCTATTCAATGTTGGGGTTTTAAAGGATATGATATGTTTAGAGATTGTCCTCACAGAAGTGACAAAGTGAGAGATTTTCACAATGTACAATGAGCCGAAACAATGGACTACATGGGAAGAAGTGTACCCAGGATCTATGCAGCCCTGGACAACAAGAAAGTAGAGTATCAATCACATATGATTGAAGTGGAAGGTATGATCTACAACTGAACCATTACTATTTTAATTGATTTAGGAGCTAGTCATAGTTAAATAGATCCCGAGATGATGGAAATTTTTCATTTTCCAAGAAATAAGCATGGATAATCTTGGTTGGTGTAGCTGGCTACCGGATCCAAAAGAAAAGTTAATGAGATGGTTAAGTCATGTCTAATGGACATTAATGGACTGATCACTAGGGCATATTTGAACATCTTTCCTTTAGGTTCCTATGACTGTCTAATTGGGATGGATTGGTTGGACCAACATCATGCTATCCTAAACTGTCATAACAAGGAATTTACTTGCTTGGATGAGGAACATAACCTAAGGAAAGTGCAAGGAATTCCCAGGGCAATTACTATCAGAGAAATTTTAGCAATGCAACTGAAAAATTGTTACAGGAAAGGCTGTCAAATATTTGCAACCCATATGGAGGAAGCATCTAAGGATAAGGTGCCAAATCTGGAGAATCATGCAGTCCTGGAATATTTTGAATATGTGTTCAAGGAGAGGACTACCTCCAAAGAGAGATATTTATTTCTCTATAAATTTAATGTCTGGAGCAGCTCCAATATCAAAGACTCCTTACAGAATGAGTACACCAGAATTGAAGGATTTGCAAATGCAGCTTGAAGAACTTTTGAAGAAGGGGTATATACACCCAAGTGTGTCACCTTAGGGTTCCCCATTCTTGTTCGTGAAGAAGAAATATGGGACAATGATATTGTGCATCGATTTTAGACAACTGAACAAGGTAACTATAAAGAACAAGTATCCTCTACCAAGGATTGATGATCTCTTCGATCAGTTGAAGGATGCAAGGATATTTTCAAAGATAGATCTCAAGTCAAGATACCATCTGGTAAAGATTAACGATGAAAATATCAACAAGGCCGGCTTTAGGACAAGGCATGGTCATTATGAGTTCATAGTGGTGCCATTTGGGTTATCAAATGCACCATCTGTTTTCATGTGCCTAATGAATGGTGTTTTCTGAGAATATTTGGACAAGTTTTTCATTGTCTTTTTGGATGAAATACTTGTATATTCCAAGTCAGAACAAGAGCATGAGAATCATTTGAGGATGGTGTTTCAAGTGCTAAGAGAGCATCAACTGTATGCCAAATTGAGAAAGTGCTTATTTTATCAAAACATAATTCAATTTTGGGGCATATCATATCTGAAGATGGGATAGCAGTGGATCATGAGAATATAGAAGCCATTAGAGGGTGGACAACACCTAAGAATGTGACATAAGTCATATCCTTCATGGGTCTAGCTGGCTACTACAGAAGTTTAATTGTGAGGTTTTAGAGAATAGCTCATCCCATCACTTCCTTGTAAAGGAAGGGGAAGAAGTTTGAATGGATAGAAGAATGTGAAAATAGATTCCAGCAATTGAAGCAGCTATTAAATAGTGCTCCAATTCTACGGATTGCTAATCCGAATGAAGATTTCGTGGTTTGCACAGATGCGTGCAAAGAAGGACTTGGAGGAGTCCTTAGTCATAATGAATTTGTAATATGTTTCGAGTCCATAAAATTGAAAGAGAATTAAAGGATCTACGCCACCCATGTTTTGGAGTTGGTAGCCATAGTGCATGCTTTGAAGAAGTGGAGGCACTACGTCATGGGAAAGAGGTTTGAGCTGAGTGTTATCACTGGAATTTCATCTGCAACATTGCACACAAATGGTTACAGAAATACAACAATACCAACAACAATTAGTTCATCGGTAGCACTAAAATGCATTTCAAAAGGAAAAAACTATACAATTGGGAAAAAATTGACATGCGCAAAATCACTAAAGAAGCGCGCACACAATGTGAATACCGACAAAGCATGTAGATCACTCAATGTGCTAAATGCGCGACTGTGTATGAGAAAATTTGCACACTCCTGTGAATGACGCATTTATGGTTCTTGTTGCCGCCCCAACCACTTATGGACCAACTCCCAACTTCATTTGACCTCCATATCTGAGCGAAATTCGAATGGGGGGCTGGTCAAGGACCAAAGGTTTCCCTCAAGGCCCCCTTGTTCACACCAAGAACCAATGGTATTTTTCCTTGAATAAATGCTATAAATGGAAGCCATGGGTGCACTAAGAAACCAAGATTTTCATAGTATTGTTATACTGCCTCAATTCTCCCTTGAGAATCCTCTTTTCTCCTTGGAGTATTCAAGCATCATTGCAATAGGCCATTCCACTCACCTCTTGAGGGAATAGGCATTGATTTTATTCATCATTTTCCATTTTTCTTCCATTGTAAGAAGAGCTCTCCATTAGGGAACTCAAGAGCCCCCCCAAGGAGGAAGAGGGGACCCATAAGTCCTCATTTTTCTCTATGGTGTTTTTCCAACTAATATAGTTATCCATTGGTGGAATATTCTTGGTCATTGGTTGATTGTTTATGGTTCTAAAAGTTTCTTATGCATTCTAGTTTTTGTTTACTTAGTTGGTTTAGTTTGTTTATTTGTTTATTACATGTGTTTGTCTTGTTTAGCCCACTCACGAACTTTTGTCTTGTCTAGCAGGACCAACTAGGCATGCAAGTTCCATTGTTTTTCTCACCTAAGTGACGAAACAAGAACAACAGATTGGCGACCATACTAGGGAGAAGGTATCAAATTCCACCCTATTTGGGATTAGAGTGATCCGGATTATTTTCGACACGAAATGAGATCAGAGATATAATAAAGAAATGCACAAAGATATCACATATATTCAATAATATAACATAAATATATCATAGATGCAACCATAAACACATGTATACAGTAATACACGATTTCTATTAATGAAATAAATGTACAGAGACTATAAAATATAGAGTGAAAGACTCGATAGAATGGTGACAACTTATCTTTGAGAAGAGATGTGACAACTACCCGCCTTCACAATAAGATGATTACAATGAGGCTCTGAAGGAATTTTTACAATAAACAAGAATTCCAAAAGTCCTAGACATCCAAAAACCTAGCCCTAGGAGATGAAGCGCCAAAAGTCATGTGGGCCCCGTTTGGGTAAGTTAGTACATCAACTTCCCGGGGTTGTAACTTTTGCATACGATCTCCGTTTTAGGCGTATGATAGCTCATTGGAAAGGTGTCATTGAGAATATTCATTTTGGGGGCTCAATCATGCATTTGGCTATCATTAAGAACCTTGATCTCAAAAAACTTTTATTTGAGCCCTCAAAATGGCCCTAGAAGTTAAAAATAGCTAAAAATAGTAAATTTCCAAATTTGCCAGAAAATTATTTTGAGCCAGTCAGAAAAGGTAGGTGGCCACCGATATCCACCTGGATCAATCCTCCCTCCTTAGGAAGCAATGGTCTCCATTGCGTTGAGTTCCTGGGGGAGAGGGAAAAGTGTTTGCTGAATCTGCATCTTGGTGAGCTGCTTGCCTTGTTGGAGACGTCACGCTGCTCAGTTTGTGGAAGTTTGTCATGAACCTATTGAGGCTGAGGCTGCTCAACAATTCAAGATACATGAGAGGACGATGTGTAGAAGGAATATTTGTGCTTTTCTACAACCTTGTCGACCTGCTTCTGTTGGATAGAAGGTGTTTGGGGCAAAGCTGTAGTGGTTACAGTGTCCTTATGTTCCCCTTTTGAACAGATTGTAAAGAAGCTGAATTTTGTAGTATGAGATACTACCTTGCGGCAATTTTTAGGTGGAACAGTAGTTGGAACTACCTATAGTATTCTATAGAGATGAACCCCCAGAGAAACAATGACACTATGGGGTCAAGACTCATAAACAACGTGGCACTTACACATATATGGTTGGCCCAAGAGAACATCACAAACATATTGTGGGGAAACATCAAATAATACCTCATCCTTGAAGGGTTGGATGCCATATGACAATCGACATTGCTGGCTGACATGAAGATCTCATCCTTGGCGAAGCCACCCGATGTTGTATGGCTGCGAGTGTGGTGTTGTTGACAATCCCAACTGTTTGACGACATCTGCTGAGATGAGGTTCTTTTGGCTTCCAATATCAACAATAAAATGTAGTGGGGTCCCCTTCACCCACATCTGTGAATGAAAAAGGTGCTCCCCCTCTTCCGGATTTGTTGGTTCTTCTGGTTGAATTGCTGCGGTCGTGACAATAGCCATGGGGTCTATGTCAATGGTCTGTCCTTTACCAGTATTTTCAGAATCAGATTCTGAATTAGGGTTCAAATCCTTGTCTTTGATCTCGACCACCAATGACTATTTTCAACAACATTCATCGGTGTTGTGCCAGAGGATTTTGTGGAAATCACACCATTTTTCGGTGTCCTTCTTTGTCTTCCCGTGACCCTTCTTTTCATGTGGCTTGGACTGGTTTTCAGAAGACTGTTTGTTAGGGATGTCTTTGTCATACTTTGGTTGTTGCGGATTTGCAAAACCAAAATCCTATTTGTTCTGGTGCTTAAATTTCTGCTCGATTTTAATAGCACATCGATAGGCAGCACCGAGTGATGAGATGTCCATAAAATCCATTTCAGTTTGGATGTATCTATGTAGAGCCCCACGGTATTTCAGAACCAAATGTCATTCGGAGTCTTTGATACCTAGCTTGGTGTGCAAGGTATGGAAGGTATTGGTGAACTCTGGAACTACTTGGCCCCTCTCTTTCTGTAGTGTGGTCCATCTCATGTACTCGTCCTCATAGTTGCCAATAGGGTAATATTTTTCCTTTACCGCATCCACAAAAAAATCCCAAGTGGAATCGGCCCCATATATTTCAGACTCCTTTGTGGAACTCTGCTCCAAATAAGTTACCCACTAATGTTTTCCATGGGGGAGATCTTTAAGGAGTGCGAAGGTGATCTTTTCTTTATCGAAAAATTTGTGAACATATAAATAACCTTCTAGTAGATTTAACCATTTGTCTAGGGCTTCTGCATCTATCTGTCCTTCAAATACAGGAATATAAAAATTAACTTGTACCTTGAAAGGCGAGGTGCCTCCAAAGTGGTCGCTTGATGAATATGCACCTGTTGCTGTCGGTAGGCGTTGAAGGATGTGGGAAAAATTCTTCATCATTTCGTCCCTCTGTTGCGTGAGAGCTTTCTCAAGCAACAGACTGATAAGATCGTCTGCTCCGTCGTTTTTCTTTTCTTCTGCCATTGAGGGTTTCTTGGGTGTGCGAGAGTGATTTTCCTCAAGAGATACAAGCTTGAGACCCAAATTTCTATACTCATACCTCGTCGGGGACATTCACTGGAAAAAATGACCAAGAACAACCTGCTCTGATACCACTGATCTGGATTATTTTCGGCACGAAATGAGATCGGAGATATAATAAAGAAATGAACAAAGATATCGCAGATATTCAATAATATAACAGAAATATATCAGAGATGAAACCATAAACACATATATACAGTAATACACAATTTCTATTAATGAAATAAATGTACAGAGACTGTAAAATATAGAATGAAAGACTCGATAGAATGGTGGTATCTTATCTCTGAGAAGAGATGTGACGGCTACTCGCCTTCACAAGAAGATGATTACAATGAGGCTCTGAAGGCATTTTTACAATAAACAGGAATGCCAAAAGTCCTAGACATCCAAAAACCTAACCCTAGGAGATGAAGCGCCAAAAGTCACGTGGGCCCCGTTTGGGTAAGTTAGTACATCAACTTCATTTTAGGCGTATGATAGCTCGTTGGAAAGGTATAATCAAGGAGATTAATTTTGGGGGCTCAATTATGTCTTTGGATATCAATTTGAACCTCTATATAAAAAAACCTTCATTTGGGCCCTCAAAATGGCCCTGGAAGTTAAAAACTGCTAAAAATAGTACATTGCCAAATTTGCAAGAAAATTGTTTTGAGCCAGTCGGAAAAGGTGGGTGGCCACCGATATCCACCTAGATCATAGAGAGCACCTATTTTTAATAAATTTGTATTGCAAGTACCAAACCGACCCAACCTTACCTGTCAAAAGCCAAATTCTGAGTTGGAGGAGACGAATTTCACTCAAGAAATTTTCCTCTGTCACGTATAAGAAAGTGCATGGATATTCCAGCCCAAAGATGCAGACTGAGTGCACTGTGTGACCCATAGGATTATTTTCTCTATGCATTGTTTTCCCACTGCACACCTATCAGTATTGTAACCTGCACACATATGCTTACTTTCAAACTTGTAAGGGTTTTTGTGATGATTTGAGGGCCCCTAGCCTTCAAATTATTGCTTTCATGCAATTTGTAATGCCCATTCACTCCACTTAGACTCATTTCCCATATGAAAGGTTAGATAAACATAGTCACTTAGAGGGTAAAAATAACCAAATATTCTCCTCTTTTACTTTAGTTTCCACATGGATGGCTTGTTTGGTTTGTAAAATTTAAGTTGAGATTATTGCTATCACATATAAAAAAACTTACATTGGGACCATAAATTAACTTTGATCATTGGGTATGCTCTTCTCTTGCAACATAGAGTGATCTTGAGAGTCATAAAGGTGGTTAAAGGGACATTTCATCTCCATTAACAAAAAAACTTTAGGAGAGGACAAAGCCCCCCTAGGGCTCCTCTTAGTTTATTTTTGAAATCATCTTAAAGTTGTAAGGACCCATACATGCCCACGTGTTTCAAACTTAGGGTAGTTTCTTGAATTTTTTTTCTTAGTTTACATCACTAGGGAAGTTTAAAGATCAAAGTAACAAGCCCACACATGCCCATATGCTTTCAATATAGGATAGGTTTTCAATCTTTCTTAGCGTAAACAACATTAGGGAGTTTAAAGGATTGGTAAGGACCCATATGTTCACATGCTAGTTCTTTAGGGATTTTAAAATTCTACAAGGTTGTACCAATGACACTTAGTAAGTAAGGTAACAAAGATTTGTAAGGACCACAAGAATTCCACATGTTGCAAAATTCACACCTAAACTTATTAAATTTTGGCACACTCTTTCACTTGCTCACACACAAAGTCACTCCTCACTCACATAATTTCCATCTTGAATTGTGGAGGTTGAAGTAGGTTTTCTCCAAAGGAATTACGAAACATCCCACTATTTCTTGATAAATTATCCACACCCACTTAATTCAAATGGGATTGGTTCACACCCCCAATCTCTCAGCCCACCACACCTAAATTTTTTCTAAAAAATCAATGAGTTTTCCTCCACAGGAGGTGCCAAAATAATTTTTTTAGTCTTGGTAGTATCTCAGGGGTAGGCATCCAAATAACTCGTCGTTATTTGGTTCTCATATTTTCAAACATTATAAGTTGACAATTAGGGAACTTTCAAAATCCTCCAAGTCAAGTGTTCCTAGACCATAAGGCAGGGAGATACTCGTGAAGGGTTGAAGTCTGAGGTCTGGTTGTTCTGTGCATCCCCTTTGAGTCACCCAACTCTTGGAAGGGATCCATCCCGTGACCCATTTCTAAGGCCGAAAATCTAAATGCCGCACTTTGACCGAGGTACCTAGTGACCAAATTTAGGACATCTACGCAAGTGCCAATTGTGGTCTGCAATTGCACCTTGATCAAATTTTGTGTGGCTATTGGGAAATATCACCAACTCTTTCAGGATATGCACCCTCTACCCCTCATTATAACTGATTATTTCATCCTTCACTAGTTCCTCTTCCGGTGGCTTCATACCCCATTGTTGAGTTCTATTGGAAGTTCCAATGCTATTTTGAGAGGAAGGATGATACATATTTTAGGACACGAGCATTTTTTATTTGTTCCCCCATGCAGGCAAAATCCACCTACCCACATGTATGTTTATTTGCAGTTGATTTATGTATGATTCTCATTTGATTACATGCAATTGTGAGTTATATTATCTTGTGAAGGTCCAAATTATACAAGTCTCTTGGTCATTTATTTCTCTCATCACCATTTTCACACATTCACTTCAGACATCATAGGGGACCCATAGAATCCTCGTCGTTCAATACGCTTGCAAAATATCCCTCCTAGTCTAGGATGAATTACTAGTCTTGTCGACTCACCGAATCAACCATCTCACACCCCTGTGAGTGACACTATTTTGGGATCAACTTTAATTGGTTCCACTTTTCTTGGGTCCAATTCCCAAGGATGTCCATCCACTAGCTCTCCTTTAGAAGGAGGCAGTGGGAAAACTCCTTCTCAAGGAAGAAGTACAACCCCACCAAATCTCTCGCAAGGGTCAGGTCCACTACCTACTCACACAATGGTTGAAACTAATCCTCCACCAAATCCCCCCATGCCATACTTGGTGTCTCTCAACATTCCTAATCTGACTAAACTCACGAATGATCCCATTTTACATGACCCCACATGGCCCAATTTGCCTACCAAACTACCTTAAGATATTCCAAAATTTGAAGGAAAACCAGGGGAAGATCCCACCAACCATGTTATGACCTTCCACTTATGGTGCTCTTCAAACAACATCATGGATGACTCCATCCACTTAAGGTTATTTCGAAGAAATCTTACTGGTCCATTAGCCAAATGGTATGTGGACGAAAAATCAAGGTCCCATGTGACTTTTGAATCCTTGGCCAAATCCTTTTTGGCCTTTTTTCAACTACCAGTTCGTCATGACATTGGTTTAGGACTGATCTTCGAGTGCAAAAAAACCTCATCTATGCATATTACTGACCACATCCATGAATGACATCAACGACGTAGTTTATGTAAAGCATAAACCACCAAAGAACAACATCTCGATTGGTTTCTACAATTACCCATCTCTATACTTTCCAAACATGTAGCATCCACCTTCCCCCAATCCGAAGAGGAAGCCATCAACAAAGCCCAACAGTTCAACCTCATTTATGCTCAGTCAGGTTACTTATACACAGTGTTACCTGATGCACCCAGACCCGTACTATTTGGCTAGGAAAAACTTGGAATGTCTCACACTACGGATGGGTTGATTGGTACCACGACACACCACAACCCTTACATCCAACCACCACCTATGTATGGTGCACCTAAATATCTGCAACCATATGGAGGGCCATTTTATTACCCTCCACCCCCTTACCAAAAACCATATGCTGTTCCTTCTCCCCACGCATGAGTGGACCCTTGCCGACAACCATGATGCTCCTGACCTCTTAACCAAGTTCAGGTTACCCTTCTACCTCAGCATATAACCGATGCACTAGTGAAAGCGCTTCACCTTCCTATGCACCCTACGGGTCATTACCACAAACGAATCAATACTTTCCATTTCCTGGATCCCCACAACCCACGGCTCCTCCACATGGACAACCACATGACGACGTTAACTTTGTTTAGCCCTCTCCCATCCAACAAATTCATACTTTTGAGTAGTTGAATATGGAAAATCCGACCCATTAGTCGAATAATGCCAAGAAGAAAGGAAAAAACTGAAACAATAATAACCCGAGACCAGGCGGAAACAGCCCCCAAAAGAATCAACCCACTGGGGGCAACCAAAATCAAGGCAACCAGAACCCCGAAGGGGACAATCACAACAAACGCCAAGGGAACAAAAACAATAACAAACTTTGAGAAAACTTCCCTTGTGCTCTTTGTGGTGAGTATGGACATTATACTCACCATTTATCCCAAATTTCTGACTTCAAATGGAAGAATGGATCCATGAACTTGCCACGTCCTCTAGCACTGCCTGCCCCTTAGCAGGCCCCACAACAATACTTTAAACAACCACCCTCGACCTTGTTGCAAAACCCTATTCCACACCAAGGTGTGATCAATACCCAACAAGAGGTACATCCAACTCACCACAAATGGGGCAATATCAAAACCCAGAGCCCATCCACCCTAAAAACCTGACAGATCGCAATATCATCCTCACTAGCAAAGAAGAAATTATTCTGCAAACATGCGATCGTCAAAACAACATGCCCCCATGAATCTACACCAACCACCTCGGAAGCGGCTCCAGGTATAGCCAAAAAAACTTTGATGATTCCATACCCTAATACTGAACCTACCATTCATATCCCTCGCATCCTATTACGTCAAAATGTCAATAAACCTCAGGCCAGGGCAACACACAATTACTGTCTGGTCGATGAATTGGCACAGTCTCCTACAACCATGTCTGTATTGGAGGTCCTCCAAACTTTCCCAACTCGTCGGAAATCCTTACTCTCCACCTTGGGGGAAGTCGACCCAACTGATACTAGACTCATCGCATTTGATCTAGATAACAGAGAATCACATCTCCCCTCTCTGGTAGCTTTCCAGATACCAGTCAAGATTCGAAACATCAAGGTTCATTGGTGTATCATCGATGAAGGTGCATACACATGTATAATGTCCAAAAATGTATGGTGGAAAATTGTCTCCCCTGAGCTAGTACCATCCACAATCACC
This sequence comes from Picea sitchensis, assembly GCA_010110895.2. NCBI lineage: Eukaryota > Viridiplantae > Streptophyta > Pinopsida > Pinales > Pinaceae > Picea > Picea sitchensis. The sequence goes on from SNQJ01S0001135.1 coordinate 140,434, forward strand.
TTGAGAGCCTATGATGGTCGACCATCCTCCTCTGAAGGGCTCTTCCAAAATGTCCCCGTCAAACTCGAGGGAAAATCCATCCTCATCGACATTGAGGTTATCAACACCCTTCTCTATTACAATATCTTGTTTGGAAGTAGCTACATGTACGCTATGAAAGAAATATCCTCTTCTGTGTTTCGAACGATGATTTTCCCCCACAATGGTAAAATTGTCACCATCGACAAAATTACACATTATGAGCCTAACCATTCCAACAACATCGATAACGTCTTGCCTCTTGTACGCACTAGCTCATATGCTTATTCTCTCATTGAGATAGGCCCCATAATTTTCAAGGACCCATCCTTGCTTGGGGCATACCATGGAGCACCACCTCTCATACACCCTTCAACACAAGTGTGTGTCATATCTTCTAATGGGACCAACATCGAAGACACCACCCCTCCCACTAAGGCCTCTCCACACCTCAACGTCCCACCAATTGAAGATATATTACCTCAGGAATTTCTTGAGAACCCTACTACACCACTTATCTTTGATATCCCCCTCCCCCAGGGGAAAATCCTGGTTTAGGAGACACTCCCTCAAGCCATTACTCAAATTCCCTTCTTCTACCCCCCACCTGGAGTTCAATAATTTCAGGTAGCCATGATGCTTACCCTTCCTAACATGGTTCTTTCCATCCATGTATGGTATCTACACCCACCCGTAATGGTTCCTCAACCATCTCTCCCTCCTCAGTCAGAGGGAATCCCGATGCATATTCCAGTACAGGCTCTGACCGTACCACCCTCACCCCCAATTTCCAGCACCACTTCTACTGCTGGGGGTAGATGGAAGAAGAAAGAGCCCATAACTCCACTTCCTCCTCGAGTTCAACCTCCTTGCGCACTATGCAAAAGAGAGGGACACCCCACTAATAGATGTCCTTCTCTTCCCAAGTTACGCAATCTGATCCAAGTCTCTTGAGAAATCACATCGCTCGTCGCTTCACCAAGCACATCTAGTACTACTACAACGTCCTCGACTACAGAAAGTAAAGGGCTGTAGACCAAATTCACTTGTTCCATCTATTCAGAATATGGACACTACACTCATCATTTCCCAACTCTACCTCAGTTTCACCAGACTCTAGCGACAATACGCCAAACCTTTCAACAAGATCCCTCTCCACCACCACTTTCTGGGACTCACATCACTCAAATTCATTATGTCTCTTCCTCAGTCGCTGAACATACGAGATGCCCTTGCGCTCTCTGTGACTCACTTTCTCACTTCACATACCGACTTCCTTTGATTGTGGCATATCGAGGTCATCATTCAACCCCTAGTCAACCACATACGACCACCTCACCACTGGCCCTGCTCTCTCTAGATACTGTCAACATCACCTCCCCTGAACCTGAGTCACTTCCCACCCCTCCATGGTCTTGAGGAAAAGATATAAAATGATCTTACTCAAGCATTTTCAGACTCTGCTTGGCTAAATAAAAGCAGACGGGAATATCACCCTATGTTTATAGCCAACAAAAATAACTTCCTAACTCACAAGTATTAATTATGAGTGCTTAGGCTAGTCTTTTATCAATATAAAGCTTGCTGGAAATTTACTTTTTATGCAATTGTTTGAACATATCAACTGCTGAAATAAATATAAAGATAGAAGTAAAGTCACCAAGATGATAATTGAGATAGATGAGACATAAAGAAATCCTTTATTTCATTCAAATTCACCAAAGAGTCATTTTATTTACAAAATCTTATGCAGAAATTTTGGACCAAAGTCAAACTTAGACATCCCCGATGGAACATACAAAAGGACCTCTGACAGAAACCCAAAATTGAACTCTAAAAGCTGGATCAACTTGCCACATATTTCTACCCACTCGACTCTACACAATAGCCTTTTCCAGTCATGAAAATTAATTCACAAACATACATGTCTACACAGACTATCAAAGATAGATCAACACCTATGAAAAACAAGTGTCTGAATGATGTGATTCAACCCTGAATATTACTGTCTACAATAAGACCCTACTATCATAAAAGAGAATTAGGCTTGTGATGAATAAATGAATGAATGAAAACTGAACTATCTCAACATAAACTCAAAGAACAAACCTTAGTATGCTTCTGCTTCTATCCTCCACTTGTTCCTCCCTTTCCTTTTTATTTTAAACAATTTAGAATTGGTTGAAGTAGTTGAACCAACTCATTAGTTAAGTTAATTAAAAGACTCAACCAACTTTAGTTGGGGGGGAAAGTAATAATCATAATAAGGGTTATAAATAAATAATAACTAATAGGTGGGACCCCTTGTGACTCCCATTAGTTCTTAACAATCATAACATACTAGTTAATTAAGAAAAAACACACCTCCTCGTGACTCCCATCAACATATTCACTTTTGGCAAATTCAGCTCATGATATTTGAAATTATTTTCAAAACATATTACTCATATATCCAAAATAAAACATGCTGTCCAAAAATTCCCAAAGTCAACTCTCATCAACAATAGATAAAATAAAAAACTGAAAAGCCATATTTCCCACTCTGAGATGCAATATTTCCTTGATTGCTGCTGTCACCCTTCAATTTTTCTGAATTTTCCTTTGGCTGTGCTGAGCCTTTAAGCCTAATCTCGTTGATCATGTGGGAAGAATCATCCCTCAAATGCATTCAGGAAGACACAGATTTGTCAGAGCCATTGGAGGGTGAGGAAGGGGCAGAAATGGATTTTCCTTTGTCAAGGGCATCATGGGCCTCGGTTTTAAACCTTTTGCTAGCATGAGAGGAATGCACTCGTGAGTGGAGAGAACCTTGGAAAATGGGGTTAATAGGCGGAGGAGCAGGTAGGGATAAATTAGGCCAGCCACGATGTTGGGAAACTGCTGGGTGGGAAATCTCTTGCAATCCATCATTTTCAGGGACCTCGGGTTGCAATGAGACGTCATGGATACCAAGGTATTGAAGAACTTGGAAAGGAGGCCTTTCAAGCCTGAGTTGGACCACTCCTTGCCCAATCCAATTGAAAAATCCGTCTTGAAACAACTGGCCAAGCTCTTGTGAGTCAACATCAAAATGTATGGAGAACTTGGGCCTTCTTGGGCCTGTGTTCCAATTACCTCTTCCTCTGTTTCCTCAGCCATGGTTTCCTTGGCTGGAAAAACTCATTCGTGCATGTATGATTGATTAGAAAATAGTTTTTTATATAACCATACATGACAACTCTTAAAAATATGAAATAGATTTGGCTCAACAATTTATCAGACTCACGCAATCCAATCCATACAAATTGTCTTACTGTCTATCAATGAGCAGGGGGCGAATAAAGGGTCCTGAGATATGTGAGGGGTTTGTATTGAGAGAAAACATGATATGAGGAGAGGGGAAAAAATATGATTACTGCTCAAAGACAACACCAATCAACTGCAAACCAAAGAAAACATCATTGTAGTTCAACCAAGACACTGCTACTTCCAACTACTTCAACACAAAAATTTTCTTGACTATAATCAATTTTTAGAACATGGAGTGAAAAATGAATGCGGGAAGGCGATGGGGTTGTAATTATCGAAAAGTGAAATAATGGTGGGGAATGAAAGGGGGTACTATTAAAAAAATTAATCAAGTAATCCATATATTCATTCTGTTAAAAGGAGATGCACCAATCAAACGATGATTGTGACCAAATAACAATTACTGTGTATTTAACTAGTTCACTATTCATAATCAAATGTTCAACATAGTGCCATCAACAAGACAATATGCATTCCACAACAAGATGTAAGGGATTTCTGTTCCTTTTATTTATAACAATTCTCAAATGTGTAATAGTAACCATTTCCACTCTGTTAATCATCAAAAATAACCATTGCGCACACATTTCCTCAATCATCAAATACACCCAAAGTTGTGTTTCAAAATTGCAATGAAGTTATACTGTCACTGCAATCAGGCCTATCATTTAAAATGCATGACATTCTTTAAACATACATAATGGAAAACCAACCCAATAATACATGTTTGAATTGTAAAACCTTGACTCATCATTTAAACAATTGGACAACAACCACCATTCCAACTCATGGCATGCTGTGGAATCACACAATAATTCAATCAATGCAAGTGTAAATCTGTGAATGTACAAACTCAATTAAACGCGACTCTAAATAATAAAAAATGCTGAGATATCCATTCAACACAACGAGGTATCAACAACATGCCCTACTTCATAATCGAATTGCAACAAGTCGTGCTTAAAACTCTGTGACTATCTCTGAGTGTGGAACCCAAAATTTATCCATATCATACACAGTGGGCAACCACCCAAAAAACCATGATGCGACATTCTCATTTTACAATTCTAAACACACAGTCATAGTATTAACTCAACCAATCGTGCTGAGCTATCAATCTAATACAATATTTCTTCAGATTAATCAAACTGTAGTCAACCATGCTGTGTAAAACTTGGTCTCATCTTTAATGATGCAATCAAATAATCATAACGCATACAATTGATGGGTTTTCTACAGTCATCCCGATTGCAATAACCATTTGCCCCCCCCAAAAAACTCATATTTACAATGACCATTTATTCGTAGTGTAGGAACACCACACACACAAATGCAGTATGTGTGAGCATCATTAAGCAATTGTAACCAATGCCAAATTAAACATCCAAATAATCTTTAGTGCAAAAACACAGTGACTGTGTACCAACCAATCAACCCATTAAATGCTGAGCCTATACTTGGACTATTGTAACAATCAACAACTGACCTACCATGTTGTGGCAACCACACATACCCACGCATCGACATGAATCGAGGAAGTAACCTTCTCAATTTAAACAATACTGGGTTATCAAACACAAAGAGAGCGACTGTGTATTTTGAATTGTCGAATTAACAATGCAGGGTTTGTCCATTGTAATAAACATGCAGTGACTAGGTACCAAAACCAACACGATTGTCACATGACCCCCTGGGCGAGCCTACACTCAATTTGGTCGACAATATACAACCATCCAACAATAACCAATAGTAAACACGATAAGCCATGCCGATCTTCTCTATCAATCCTTAGAATCGTAGAGTTAAGGTTTTTCTCTGTGGCCAACACAGGGAAAGCTAAAGCCAACTCTTTTCAATGGTGAAAACCTCCAAGACCAATGATGCACACACAGAGAGAACCACAACTTATTTGTGGATAGGTAAAAAATCCCGTGATAGGAGGGCTATAACAGAGGAGTGAGGCTTGAATTCGGCCTGGTAGTGATACTTAACACACACGGGGTATAACCCTCATGGATCTCCAGTCAAACAACCATAACGTTGAAGTGAAGACAGATCTGATAAAGAACAAAATAACCCATTTCGTAACCTTTAGTGGTGGAAACAAACCCATGCTCAAGTGAACAAGACACAGTGACACTGAGTGCTTCCAACCATTAAAACCCATAAAATCCAAATACTGGATATAGCGATACGAATGCATGAGGACAACCAGCCACCCAAGACCAAACAAAAACCCTCCAACTAAACCAGCAAGGATAACAAAGAACCCTTATGGCTGCTAACACCCAAGATGACCAATAACACTATGACTTCAACACTATTGCAGAGAGAACCATCAACGCTTCATTCCAAAATCACAAATTACACAGTTGCAATACTTAAGGAAAACAAAAACCAATACACCTGAGCCAATAATCATTTCATAACCAGAGCAGACTCATGAATGGCCAAAAAATGACATACCTATAATCAAACACCTTAAAACGCGAGTTGGACGAGCGATTCCTCTCTGCTAAGAAATCAGAGCATAACCACAACAAGAAGGTTTCACAATATCACTACTAGGGTGGAGGCCAACATAAGGAGTAGGGGTGACGTGCAGTAAATGCATGTCGCCTTCACCCACAGTTCATTAACTCATTCGTATATGCCAACACACTTTTCATTAACATCATTAATTTAAACCATGCGTTGGAATCTACATCTGTTCAGTGGTTGACCTCATGCTTTCCAGATATATATGGCAAAGTGAATCAACCAATTTGCCTAAGAGAACGGGGAGAGAAGTGAAATATTGGCATCAGCATATATATGTGAAATCTAGGATTGGCATTTGCCTAAGCAAACTCCCTGCTTACCCGCCTGACTCGAAATGCTGTATATAAATATAAAAGGTGTTATGGATAAATAAAATATATAAAGGCCAGATCTAAAGTCGCTCGGCTTCGTTCAAAGAAAAATGAGGTCATTCAATTTGAGCTATGGGTTCAAACTGTCTGGGGCCTAAAAAAGATTAGCTTGTCATGCGTGTAAGAACTGTCATTCCATTCAATTTCCACGGGGTCTGGATCGATCTTCTTGTAACATTTGAGGTTGGAAAGTGATGTTCAGTCGAATCAAAATGGAGCCACCATTTATTCCTAATGCAAAAAATGAACGAGCACAATTCACCAGCATAATATCGTCACTCTCTCAACCCAACTGCTCTCAGGCTCAGCCAAACAATTCACCACGGAACACTCCAGGAAACCTTCCAGTCAGCCCAGCCAGAACTCTCCCTACTTACTGTCTATCTTCAGGAAAACCCAACAGAGTCATATATTGGCTCTTGAGCACTCAACGAGAAGAAATCTACAGGTAATGGAAATGGTTGATGTTCATGGGCCATTGACCTTAAAATCGTTTGCCCTAACCACATCTTGCTTCTTACTCGGGCATGTTGGGCATATTACATTGTATTATTATGGGAACGTTTATGGTTTTCTTCCTTGAGTGCGCATAGTGGCACTATCTATATGTGTTGTCCATCCACTTATTTGTTGTTCATTGCTCCCTTTTTTCCCTTCCCTTTTTCATTATATACTTCCCTACTGCAGTCAGCTGCTACTCAGTGCACTCATTATTCCCCTGGTTTGTCTTCCTCCCGAATCCTCTCTGTTCTAGTTCATTTCCCCTCATGCTTTTTGACCCTGATCGATTCTCAATGTGCATAGTATGGATGCGGAATTACTCCCTAACAAATCTCTTTCTATTCCACTCACTAGTTCATTGGCGCTCCTAAAAATGGCTTACACCTTTGGTACCCACCCTTTTCTTACTTGTCAAATTCTCTATCCACATCACACCTCCAATTTCCAACTTGACCATATTACATATCAACCATATAATCCAATAAAACATGTATCGAATCATCCCAATAGTGCTACCCACATCAACTTATGCCATAACATAATCACCATATTGCATATCAATTATATAACTCAACAAAAATCGCATAACTGTTAACTTAATAGCTAGGATAACAATGACTCATTAAAAATCGATGCATGTAGTATAGTATATAACATGTTTTAGTTTCTTCCTTTTTTTTTATATTTCCTTTTGTTTTTTTTTTCAATTGCTTGTGTATTTCATTGCTAACATGTTTATTGTGCAGGTCTCTTAGTAATAGAACCAATAACTGAGAACAATGATAGCAAGGATAACATTGGCCGTTGTGAAATAAAACTTGAACCTAGAGCAACAAAAAAACCATAGAACATGCCTTATCCATCGCCAGTAAAACAAAATTATATCACCATGTAAGCAGTGTTGAACAATAGCATTACATCAAATAAGCACCAGACCTGATCTCCAATCTACAAGGGGGTCCCACCTACTAGTATTATTTATCTTTAATAATAATGGGCTTTAGCAACACTTTGCAGGCAAAAATCCGTTGCGATTTTAATCGTCAACAAACTGGTGACTCCACAGGGAAATTTGTTTTCAACAGATTTAGAACTCATAACTCTTGGTTTCGTAGACCAAGAACAACAGAACACGAAGATATAACTAGGAATACTATGCAACAGGGGGAAGCGAGCGGAAATAATGGAAAGATGAACACGAATTTGGGAATAATTCATTAAAAGTGTTAAGTATGAAGGGGTTTTTCCACTTTATGCATAATTATTCGACTGGGATCTACTCTTACTGTGAATTTTTTTTTTAGACTTGCTCTTAAAATATCAATGGATGAAGAAATGGCAAGAAGAAGTGGGAGATAACCAATTCTTTACAAGACAACAGTGGAAATATATAACAAATTCAATGGTCCTTCAGAGGAGACATCATAACAGTTGTGTAGATTGATTGTTATTGACTAACAATGCTTTACATGAGTGTCACTGTGGAAGAATCAATCCAACATCCTATCTTGACCAAGTTAACTAAAATATGAAAGGAAACAAATCATGACAAAAGTAAGAAAAACATAAATTAAAACAACAACAATAAAAGACAAAAATAAAGAAGTGGCAATAAAATATTTGAAACAGAAAGAATAAATTAAACTACTGTAAAGAAGAAAAGAAAATAGCGCAGAAATGAAAGAAGAGCTAAGCTATTAATATACATAAAATCCAATCAACGTTAGAACTTTTCATGCTGGTCCCTCACAATATTTCAAGAGAGGACTGTTAGTGTTGTAGGAAAACAATTGCTTCTGTAACTCCTTCAAAATGTAAGAGTTAGTGTCCAAGACAAAAGCAGTTTGGAAAGGACCCAACATTTGGAATTCTGATGTAATTGTCAACCCTTTGACACACACAATTAGATCATCAAGATTGAGATGGAGACTGAGAAATTCATTGCGAGTCCTGTGCATAGGTGTTTTATAAACAATACTTGCATCAAGTAAGCTAGAAGGCAGGCATTTGTATGACATAGTATCACAATTAGTAATAAAAGTGGTTTTATGAACATTTGCCCCTTTTACCTTGATTTTATTGTAACCCAAAATTTCATCAAGTAAGGGATTCAACTGTAACTCTACAACATGCTGCAGAATCATTCTTGTATTGAGGGGGGGAGAAGGATTTCTCATAATATCCTGATTGAAGGTGCGGAGATGAATGCACGTTATAATATGATCTGTGGTCTTTGAAGCAGGTACCCAATTTGAAACCCATTAAGGGTGGACCAAAAAAATAATCCTAGACCTCAAGAAATTTCCCAACTCCCTTTTAAAGGTTGCTTTCAGTGCAGATTTAACAAGTCCTTGTTTTTTCCTAGCTGGTTTCATAGTATGCTGAATAAGACCTGGATCAAAACCACGAAGATCCTCATAAGACCAAGCAAAAACATTTTGAAATCCACCGAGTATATCGACAGACCTCACCTCTTCTTTATCAGAACATTGGCCATTTATTTTGACATTTGTTGAAGATTCAGGTGTCCTAATGTTCATGGAGATGGTTTCAACCACCTTCTTTCATAACTCCTCTTCTTTCTTTTTTACTTTATTGCCTATATCACTTGATGAAAACGAACTCTCAAGAGGAGTCAAGACCCCAGGGATTTTATTGTTTTCTATGGATATAATCTCCTCGGGTTCAAAAGGTTTGTCTTGAATAGAAGCACAAATACTCTCATTATTAGGGAGGGCCTGCCAAGATTCTACATTGTCAGGGATGTACATATGATATAGAGATTGAAAGAACAATCAGGCATGTGAGGCAAAAGTTGCTGATTAGGAGAAGCTACAAAGATAGCTAACCGACCAACCATTGAATTGAACTCCCTCTTAACATGAGTGATGTTGAAGGATAAAATGTTGGAGATAAGGACCCAAATAGTCTAGGAGTATCATTTTATCAGCTTGTCTCTAAGAGAGCACATTTTTCGTATTGAGTTCACAACAAGTTCAGAATCCCCAAAAACTGAAAGGTGACCACAACTGATATTAAGGGCATTTTCAATGCCTAATGATAAGGCTTCAAATTCAATGACATTGTTTGTACAAGCAAACTCTAACCTGTAAGACAAATTATGAATTTTTCCTATAGGGGAAACCGAGACAATTCCAACCCCATTACCTTCATTAGAGAATGAACCATTAAAGTGCATGTGCCACGCATCATCATCTATATTAGTTCCTTCCAAAAGAATATTATCATCTATAACAAATACATAATACACTCCTAGGTCCTCTTCGATATAGTTTACGCTAGATTGCAGAACACTTTCTATGTAGGGTGAAATTCTTACCTCTCTAAGGACTATAATGTTCTTACCATTATGAGGAACGGATAAATTTGTCCCGTTGAGTGAGAGGTATCCACCTGTTAAGACTTTCCAATCTCTTCCCAAGATAATTGAGTAATTTCTCACAGGCATATCAATTACCTGAATGCTGAGGGTTGTCCTTATGTTGGGATGAGCACATAAAACCAAGGTTACGGCCTTAATCTTGCCTATGGTCATTTGTTGCAGACTATTATAGGAGAGAATGCTTATGGCGTTTTCATTTGTACAAGACAAACCTATATATTCCATAATAATCTTTGACATCATGCTTGGGCCTGAACCACCATCAATGAGGCAACAATGGGAAATCTTATCCATAATATTACAGAAATATAAAAAGGGGGATTTTTTATAGAATATCTAAATTTATGTACACCTACTTTATTTACAGAAGAATCCTCTTCGTTTACCTTTACGGAAAGATTGGCTACAACAGAAGATTTTCCTTCCATGAATTGTTTCAGATGCATCTGTTGTTCAGGGACGACAACCATGTCTAGAAGGGTTGCATCTGCTTTGATGTTGGCCAACTGATTCAAGATATTTTATTTGGAAGAGGGGAGAGTATTAGTGATCCCTTGACTCTCAATAACCTTAGGAACCTGGAGAGTAGCAATGGTTGTGGATGAGCTTGGGCCAGAAGAACTGCGGGGAGGATCAAATTTTCCCTTGGGAGCATAGGATTTGTTCCTAGTATTGATGACCATGACATCCTCTGGCTCTGCAAAATATAGGACAACGATAGTAGCTTCTGGTATTTTACCAAATATCTTATCTCTGACACTCTTCTTTACCTACAATGGTGTTTCTTTGTGGTGTTCCTCCCAAAATTTACACCAACTCTGAGTCAAGATAGCCTTAGGCTGAAAATTATTTTCAACCAGATTCCTAAAGGGGGTTGCAGAAGAGGATGAAGCTCCAAGGGTGAGAGGGGAGACAGTCCCCTTTCACTCGAACACTATCATATGATTGTTTATATCTTGTACTAGCTATAAGAGGGTGAACATGTCTTTTTTTCTAACTGATTCTCCTTGGGGAAACCAGTTCTTTCAAGCTGTTCTTCATACTTTGAACAGGTATGTAGAGAGAAACCAAGATTATAAATGGTTTTTTATTCAAGCCCATGATGGTAGGGAGAAGGAAATGCATTGTAGTAATGCATGAAAACAGCTTGGTTCCGAGGGCAGATAAGTTTGGGGATTTGATTTTATAATTTGGTGAAATGCAAGTTGAAAGAATTGATGGTCTCACTGTTCTTATAGGTGACATCATTGTATTCCCTTAACTTCTTTGTGGGGATTTTGGATTGAACATAAGTGGATCGGAACCAATATATTAACTCCTCCCAAGTAGACATAATCTTAGTAGGAAGGTTAAAGAAGTCGACCGCAACCTTTCCTTCCAAGTAATTGACGAACAAGCACATGCAAGTGTCATTGTCGTTGGCCCCTATGTTATGACAAGCATTAGAAAATTCCACCAAGTGTTCTTTTCTACTGACAGTGTTATTTCTTGAAAAATTAGGCAGGTGCTCTTTAAACTCCAGAAGTGGACGGGTAATAGGTGCTAGGTTAAGAGGAGATGACACATGCCATGGTGTGTTATTGGATTAATCGGTAAATGTGGACATAAACTGATCTCCCTAGATCCACCTAGCTGATCTAGAACAAAATAAGACATGACATGGCACTTTCCCTAAGCTGTAATCATTGAATTTACTATCAAACAAGAGATAAGCAACATACCATTTAAATATCGCTTCCTTGTATCTTTGTTGTCCTCTCTCTACTCCGGTGCTCCTGTGATATTGGATCTGTAAGGGAACACAATCCAACCAAAGTGAAAGAAACAATAGTATACTCAATGAAAACTTATGCATGTGATCAAGGAATCATACAATAAAACAAGAATGGTTTTATAGGAAAGAAACATGCCACTGCATTATATTAAGTAAAAGTGGAAGATACAACCAAAAATCCTTGATGTTGCAAGGTCCCCTTTCAGTGGCCCTTTGATCCAACACAAACACTTGCTCCAAACTTGCATGAAGAAGATCCACAATGACTTGGTGAACCAAAATGAAGCCCTAAAACATGAATTGAAGTAGAATTCCTCATACAATTCTTGGCCTATTCAACCTTCATTGACCTTATCCTTTTCAATGATAAATACCTCTTTATATAGGGGAAAGAGAGATGGTTAAAGAGATTAGGATGTTCCCACCAAATAAGAGAAGAGATTAAGATCCCATCTATTTGGAAGCCACCTCATCTTCCGTAACTTTCATGAAGCTCAATTTTTTCTTAGTATTTTAGCATCGCTGCACCCTAGCCATAGGACAACGTGCGATGACGTCGCGAACTAGTTTCAGGGAAGAGGGCAACGATTAGGTATCGCCGCACCTTGCGTATAGTGCAACTTGTGACGATATTCTTTAATAGGGTTTTTGAGAAGAGAAATCCAGTCACTTTTCTCATGAAGGAAGACTCTTTTGGGAACATGAACACATGCTGAAAAAGGATCACTGGGGTGACCAAAATAATGTGTAACATAATTCCCCCCAAAGTATGAGGCTGGAACTAATGACAAATGAAATATTTTGTAGAATGTGTGTGTTCCAGAAACAAGGAGCACACCAATCAGAAACCTGCAAACAACCAAACATCTGCATAATATCATACCATTTATGAGGTAGGCATTCCCATGCTCAGACTACAAGTGATTTAAATCATAAATGTCAGTCATGGCCACCAATCATACACCGTGGATCCATGTCATCAAGATTCTTCATAGCCACTAGGAATACATTGTGGATCTATGCTCTAGAAAACTCAAATTCAGACATAGCAACGAGACATACAAAGTGGATCTATGTGTCAATACAAATCATAAATACTCCATCGCAACCTGGACTAAAATGATAAGATCCAGGGTCTTCAATCCCGTCGTCCATAAGTATGAATCTAGCCATGTGATTACAGGTGCTGAAGTCGAACATGGTAGAAACCACTTGATTACTGGCCCTTGATGAAAATTGTTAACAAGTGCGAGGGAAATCACCATTGATGTCAATGACTCCCAAGGTACCTTAGTACAATCCAATGAATCTGAATAAATGAGTTGAACTCGAACACTCGATGGAATCTCTCAATCAGGGGTCAATGATGTGAACCCACTGTCAAAAGTGAAGAAACCTGCCATTGAGTCATGCATGCTCTAATGTACTAAATGATTTCTAAGTCTTCTTCCTGAATAATGAGTTGAAGTCGACAAGAAAAGAATCGTCACATGAGGGCCTTGATGTATCCCCCATCAATGACACGAAATAAGTAACATATTTGAGTTAGATCAAAGTGTGAAAATGATTCGAAACTGACACAGGGAAGGCCGATATGGTAGGAATTTATAACTGCAGATGGCCGACTTGATAGAGGGCTTGTTTAGGGTTGGAATTTCTCTTGAACATATGAATGAAACAAAAATGGTCTTGGCAGCATTGACTCAAGGATAACCCAAGATATGAACTTGTGGAAGGCCAAACAAGAGACAAATGGATTTCCCAACCCATTTACAATGATGAAGGGGGTGTCATGTTCAAGAGCGACTATTACTGCCACTAACACAAATACAAAGACACATTTCTTTCCCAAAATTTCCCCCACCATTTCTGGCGAGTACCTCTTTATTTTTATGCAAGCTTGAGGAGGATAACATATGCTTGTTGATGTAGGCTCATCCTTCGGATGAGTCCCTCAGAGTATTTTTAACGAACCCTAAGAAGGAGAGGTTCGGCCCCGTACGGGTATTTCGATGTTTGTTTAACGAGTCCAAAGAGAGAAAACTCGGTGGTTTTTCATGCTTAGAGAGTTTGAAAAACACTTAAAGAAAACTCCACAAGGTCCTTTTTTGTAAATTAATTTGAAGAGACCGAAAAAGTGATAATTTACCGCTCGCCATATGTTTTCTTAAAATAATTTTATGAGCGTGAAAAGAACAAGATCGCTCGAAAATATTTTCATGTTTAAAGAGTCTGAAAAGAGCTTAAAGGGAATTCCAGGTGGTTCCTTTTTCGTGTAACCTTTATGAGTCCAAAAAAGTGTGAAAGTCTACTCGGTTGCATTCTTATTGATTTACGAGCATGAGAATGAACGAAGATTGATCTCGATGTTTTTCTTGAAAAACCCAAAAAGTATCTGTACATGCGACAAATGTAAAAACAAACCAAGAAACGTATCTGTGTTCCATCGTTTGTACTCCTAGATTTCTCATCTGCGAAAAATCAAACACTTGTAATGTCGTTAGGACTTTAGGGTTTAGGTGAAACGCATAAAATAATATAAAATATAAATGGAAAAGTGAAAAAGTTAATAAATATGGGTAAAAAATTCTTTTTACCATTCCATTGTTATTCCACCCAAACCTTGTTCCAAAACCCCCATTTTACCTCAAATTTCCATTGTGGATTGCGGGAGGCACCATTGATCATTGGAAAAATGGTCTCCACTGAATAGGTAATCTTCTTGTCCTCTTCACTTTCCATGGATTAGTTTTTGGTTTTATTGGTTAAAAGTAGATTTTTGGGGTGAATTTGTGAGGGTACTTGCACGCGGAGGCCACCGAAGGTGCCTTATATCGTTCCCTGCGGCGATCCAGGGTCGTCGCAAGAGACCCTATGGCTTTCCTGTGGCGATTCTGCATTGCATGGATGCCTTTACCCACGACATGTGTGGCTCAAAAACTTCTTAAGAGATTTTTAGCCAATAAAAAACTCTAGGGAGGCAAATAAAGATGCTAATCTCTCCTTGTGGTTCCAATGCAGGTTTTGATGGTCAAAATGTTGGAATGGAGGGAGAGAGAGCACGAGGATGAGGATTACTTCGTCAGGAATGACCCAGGAACGGTTAATGCCCTCCGACAATCGGTGCAATCGTCGACGATCTGGTCAATGAAGGGGGTTGGATAATTGTCTTTAGGACAAGCTTTATTGATATCCCTATAATCTACACATACACAGATCATGCCCTGTTTCTTATTTACCGAAACCAGATTGGATACCCAATCGGTTAAAGCCACATGATAGATAAATCCATACTTAAGAAGTTTTTTAAATTCAAGCTTGATAGCAACAACTTTACGAGGGTGGACCGAGTGAAGTCTTTGCCAGGCGGGTTTAGCATCCAGGTAGGTCTTAATTTCGTGTACAATGATATCAGGATCAATACCTGACATCTCTTCATAGCTCCAGGCGAAAATGTCACAGAATTCTTGAAAAATGGCTTTATAAGTGATGATCTCATCAACGGAACATGAGGCTCCGATGTGAACATTTTCGACGAATCCAGGTTTAATGGATATGTCAAGAAGAATGGTGGGTGAAATGTTACTCAGGTTCCCTTCATATAAAATGTCATGTGTTGACTCGGGAATAGAGGAAATGACAACAACACTTGACGGAGTTGAAATCTGTTGGTAACTCTCTATGGTGTCCTTCTCTAGGAAGAGAATGGAATGATGATGTCCATCGTCCCATGGGGTGTCTTCCATAGACATGACTGACATGATCATCTCATCGGTAGGAAAGATCACGTGAAACAGATCAGGATATGTATCAAAGAGAGAGGGAGTACAAGGGGTTACCGATTGAATGACATGATAAGATGATTCAACTAGACTTAAGGGCATTTGTTCGCCATAGCGAAGATAATCACCAGGGTCAGGTACTATCCACAGGTCATGAGACGCAGGGGTTTCACGAATAGAGGTGGAAATCAAGTTGATTGAGATGACAAAAGGAGGTGGAATATCGGGTGGTGGGATTGGGAAAGTACTCATCAAAGTTGCATCTTTTAGTAGACCCACGTTGACATTCTCATACCCAGGAGGTGTCTTTGAGATAAAGGGTACGCTAGCATAGGAATCAAAATTAAAAAAGGCCAGTTGGTAAAAAATAACGACCTTTCCTTGGTGAGGGAAATGTAACAAATGGAAAAGGGTAGACACAACTGCATGCATGGAATCAATCCAACTACAACCAAGTAAGAGGTTATAGTCAAGAGGTGCATCAAATACCTCGACCTCGACATTGATCGATTTGCCTTCCAACTTAATAGACAATAAGGGAAGAACACTGTAGGGTTTAAAACTAGAACCATTAAAGGCCTTAAGTGTATTGTGTGATTTGATGAGGGGAGGAGAGCCAATGGACTTCCAACAAGTAACCGACATAACACATGTCGAGGTTCCCTCGTCAATAACAGTTCTACAAAAATTCTTGTTCTCTACAATAACTTGGATCTGAAATGTTAACTGAGGAGGTAGCCTTGGAATGTGATATTCCAGGTCAAAGACTATCAAATTCGTATCGATGGGATCAATTCCACCAATGGACTTTAATAGTTCTTTCCGTTGAGTAGGACAACTTTGAAGGACTTCGAGAGCTGACATCACGGAGGGTGCTTGCGCAAGTTCTTCTACAATACTATAGTTTTGAGCAACACACACATGAGGATTAATGACAGACTTCCAAGCAACGCCCTTTGGAGGAGGGAGAAGAACTGTATCGAGACCCAGTCCTTCGAGATGAAGAGGACCGTTGGGAGGTGAAGTTGAGGGAGGCAGTTGAACCAACAAAGGTGGCAAATTGTCAACTTTCTCCTTTGAAGGAGAGTAATCTTTGGCTCGAGTTGTGATTGCAACGTTGTTATTTTTAGAATCACTAGTACACATAAGGACATATGAAGTGGTGGAAGGAGAAGGTTGGTCATGAATGACCAAATGGGCTTGTTGTTGAGAAGGGAAAGGTTGTGAAAAAATGACAGGTGCGGGAGGCTTCCCGGTCCCTTGAAGGAACTTAGTGACCTCGACACGTCTTGGAAAATCTTTCGTGTAGTGATCGTCATCATAGATAAGGCAAGGATATCAAGGTTTACGCTTATCCTTATCATCAACAGGTTTCATTTTGGGTTTTTTGGATTGCGGATTATTATTTTTATCCTCCTTGTTATTACCCTTTCCTTTTTTAGATTTATTTTTACCGGTAGGGTTAGACTGAACTGAATTAACCTCAGAAGTTTTTCTAGTGGAAGGGGTAGGATTCAGAGGATGTTGAAAATTAGAAGCATTAGATTTGGGGTTGGTGTGAGGGGCCTGTGTGGATTGAGATTCAGCATGGAAGGTGCCAATCACACCATCAACAACATGAGAAGCTATCAGGGTTGTTGAAGTAGGGGTGGTAGAAGGGCGAGGAGCGTCAGGGATCAAGTCGTAAAGTGTGCCCGTTTACGAATAAATGAGATCTAGGTATTGAGAATGACTAATTGCCTGCTCTTCAGTGAAAAATCCACCCATGGCAACATCACGAGTGATTTGGTGAACCATTCAACCAATAAATGATCAGGAAGGTCAATTTTGATCAAACGTCGTCGTCTTCTCCACTCATGAATGTGATCGAAAATATGAGTGGCAACAGATTGCTTAAAGGAACTCAAAATTTCGGTTCCTGTCTCGTAACGAATTGACAATTGGTAATGTGTGAGGAAAACCATGGCTAGGGTATTAAAGTCGTTAAAGAAGCCTCGCGGTAACTCTATGTACCATTTTGTTGTCGAACCCCTGAGAGTTCACTAGAAGAGTCGTAACCTAATGGATTTGTCCATCAATGAGTTGGACAAACACCAAAGGTGAAAAGTCATAACATGATTGTTTGGTTATTCTCCTGATCAATCGTCAAACTTGGGAATGTTGGATGGTAATTTGGCCGGTATGACGGGCCAATGGGGAGAATGTAAGATAATATCATTCAATCTCCTAGACAAGTCGGGTAAATCCAAAATGGCTAGAAAAGGAAATTGTCTATTAACTTGAGGATACTAGTGACTTTGGGGAGGAAGTCCCATCGGTATGCCAGTAGGACTGTACACAGTTTGCATGTAAGTATAAAGTCCTGATAGATTTGGTTGGGGAGGGTTTTGAGGCATGTAGCCTGCAGGGTTGGGTTGATTTGGAATGTTTCCTTGGGAAGGAACATTCGACTGGAAGTTTGGACCCCAAGTAGGATTCAAGTAACCTGGACACAGTTGGTCGAGATTGGGAGGTACAAAAGAGTTAACTTGAGGATGTTTCCCCCCAAATGGTTGTGGATTTCCTTGGAGAGGAAGAATCCAAGGTATAGGTGTAGTTTTCTGATAAACCGGGTTATGGGTACCAACTTGGGGTTTCCCCCCGAATTGAAGTTGGGCCCTAGATTGAGGTGGTACGCCAATCTGGGGTATCCACCTGACCTGAGGTTGTGCCCCAAATTGAGGTTGTACTCCAAATTGAGGTTTCCTTCCAACTTGTGGTTGTTCCTCAGTCTGAGGTTGTCCTCCAAAAGGAATCTGAAAACCAGAAGTGGTAGACGGACCAGTGCCCCCAAGTGGGCTGGAGCCACTAGGGCTGAGATAATTATCCCCTCCAAACAAAGGTGGAAGAGGGACATACAACCATCTGAAGGGGTTCTGGGAAGGTGCGGAAACAAATCCAACAACAACATTATACCCAGGAGGAATAAAAATTCTTTTCCCTCCGGACGGATTCTGGGTAGGGATGGCGATGGAAGTATTCAAATCATGATACCCAAGGGGAAGTGACCAGATAGGTCTTGAAGGAAGTGGTGTTCCAATGGGAGCTTGATTAACCACCACATTCTTGGTAGGAATAGTCGTAGCGTGTGGAACCATAGTAGAATGGGCCATCTGGAGAGAAAGAGTCGAGCGAGGACCAATTGACTATGTGTTTGGAACGACAGTGATATTGCTGGTTGTACCAGAAAAATGGTCTAAAGGTACCATGTAGGGAACATATGTTTCAGGAAGTTGTGATATTATAGGTGAATCAAGAATCGCCCCTAAGTTGTCTTAAATATCCCGCATAGTGCGAGGCGGGCTTCTAAATGCTTCACTAGAAAGAGGGGGATTCTCTACTCCAGGGCCTGTATGAGGTCTAGTTGATGCTCCCGAAGTTTCAACAACAAGTTATCTTGATGAATTCATCTGGAGAATATGTCTCTTGTATCCAGTATATGGTAACGGAGTTGGATGAAGTCAGAAAGCCTCTATAGAATGGGAAATAATTTGGAAATCTTCTAAAGAGTTGGAACTTTCAACTTGTGAGGTTACATTGTTCTGGAATGCTCTCTGCTTAGGAGAGCCCTTCGGTGAATTAGGAGGCAAAGGAAGGAAACCTTCTAGATCTTCCGAGGGTATTCCTTTCATCCTAAGTGAACGATGCGGAGGGTCAATGTTGGCCGAACCAAATATTTTACGGAATTTTTTTATGGCCAACTACGGAAAAAAACAACACTCACTAATAAAATCTAGAAATCAAACCAAGCAAACAAACCTTCTTATTTATAAGTCACTATTTGGTGATGAAATCCAACGTCGCGAAGTTAAGACAAGAAGGGGCTAGGATAGAACGGGTGGAAAAGTTATGTTGATGAACTGCTTAACGGACTTACACCCTGGTGTAAGATCCCACACATAATCGTGGGTATACCCTCCAGGGAGCCCGAGTGAGTCTGGCTAACGTCGATTCTAGGTACCGTGAATAATTGTCCCTCCATAGTCACCTCATGTAGGACCCTAAAGAGATAGTCTACTAAGGTTACCAAGTACAACAATGATGCCTGGGGAAATAGTCGACAGTCCAATCCACGCGCAAAGGCAGGGTATCTAGCTCGAAGTCAACTCGAAAGGCTTCCAATCATAATTGTGGGTACACCTTCAAGTGACCCTTATAATACACACAATCTCTACACCAAGACCAACAAAGCAAGGTGAGTAACTCTGCCAGTCTTAATGCAACGTCAGGTTTGAACCTTGTGTGAGAAGGGTTTCCCAGGACAAAATGTTGCAAGTGGATTTGAACACTCCCTATCACAAGATGCTACAATGTGTTTTATGCTTTGGAGAGTGTGCCTCACAACCTATTCCAAAGCACTAGCCTAGAAAATGTAGGTGAGAAAAGTTTCTAGAAAATAAAGTTACTAATAAATTTTAAAATTATGCAGTGTTTTAGAGGTTGTTGTTTACTCAAGAGGGAGATGGAAATGAAACCGATGTCATATGATACCTTGACCCAATAATATGCAAGAAGATATGAATGATGAAATCTTTCAGTTCAATGAACTCTAATTAGATTAAGGAGAAGGCATTTCTTTGGAAGCACGAAAGCTACGAAATGCAATTTCTTTTTCTTGAATGAACACAATTCCAAACAATCATAAGCTATCAAATTTCCCTATTTTATCTCTTTTAAAAAAAAATTCGAATGCAAAATTTTTCTTATGAGTGATTACTAAAAAGAATAGATGACTTTAATTCTTCTTTTCCAAAACTAAATCAAAGGTATATTGAAGAAATGAAAACATAATCAAAGAAAATGACTACACTCAACACAATACCCAAATCAAACTTTAAATGAAGATAAAAATGAAGATGACAAGAAAGTGTTTCGCCAAATGTAAACAAAAATATATTTCAAATCAATAAGCAATCCAGAAAATGTAAAATAATTCAAAACTTTAATCAAATCAAAGACTTTTTATCAATCAAGCACTCAGATCTAGATCCAGAGATTATATCCTTGTTGACAAAAGTCAAGAACCAAAAAACTTGCAAAATGACAAAGAAAGACTTTCAATCCCCGAAAACCAATCAACAACTAGTATTAAACTCAGAAAACAATCAGATACTGGCACCAAAAGTTCATCCTAGGTGATCAAAGAAAAACTGGGTGATAGAAGACAAAAAGGCCCAAACCAACAAATCCTACAATAAATGTCACATCTCAGCAGTGCGGCGAAATAAGGTCGTCGTAGGCTAGCTATGGGAAAAAATGTGGCGATTCCACACTGATTTAAACAGGCAGGATTCAACGATTAAGGAATGTCGCAGGTTGTATATGGGGTACAGTGCGACGATATTTATAAATAAGGAAAAATTGGACAAAGGACAAAGAATCTAAATGAACTTTCAGACCCAGGGAGTCCAGATGGATCACCCACAGAATTAGAGACTGGATTAAAATGAAAGGAGGTAGGCTAAACACAAATGGACAACAAAAAAACAAAAACAATTCGTATCCCCAATATGGTCGCCAATTTGTTATTGTATTAATCAGTAAATGCAGACATAAACTGATCTCCCTAGATCCACCTATATCTAGAACAAAACAAGACAGGGCATGACGCTTTTTGTAAGCTCTAATAATTGAATTTACTATCAAACAAGAGATGTGTGACATACCATTTAAATATCGCTTCCTTGTATCTATGTTGTCCTCACTCTACTCCAGTGCTCCTGTGATATTGTATATGAAAGGGAACACAAGCCAACCAAAGTGAAAGCAACAATAGTATACTCAATGAAAACTTATGCATGTGATCAAGGAATCATACAACAAAATGAGAATGGTTTTATAGGAAAGAAACATGCCACTGCATTATATTAAGTAAAAGTGGATGATACAACCAAAAAACCTTGATGTTGCAAGGTCCCCTTTCAGTGACCCTTTTCTCCAACACACACACTTGCTCCAAACTTGCATTAAGAAGATCCACAATGATTTGGTGAACCAAACTGAAGCCCTCAAGCATGAACTGAAGTAGAATTCCTCAAACAATTCTTATCCTATTCAACCTTCATTAACCTTATCCTTTTCAATGAGAAATCCCTCTTTATATAGGGGAAAGAGAGATGGTTAAAGAGATTAGGATGATCCCACCAAATTAGAGAAGTGAGTAAGATCCCATCTATTCAGAATCCACATCATATTCTATAAATTTCATGAAGCTTGAATTTTTCTTAGTCTTTTAGCATCGCCGCACACTAACTATAGGACAACCTGCGACAACGTCACAAACTAGTTTCAGGGTAGAGGGCGGAGATCAGTCATCGCCGCACCCCGCGTATAGTGCAACCTATGGCGATCTTCTTTAATAGGGTTTTTGAGAAGATAAAGTGAATCAATTTTCTCATGACAGAAGGCTCTTTTGGGAACATGAACACATGTTGAAAAAGGATCACTGGGGTGACCAAAATAATGTGTAACATGATGTGGTTGTGGCGTCTTCTTCAAACTGAAAAAGCCCATAATTTTTAATGACTTTGGTGGGGCTTGTGGTAGATTGGACAAGAATATGGTGGCTATATAAGCTACCAATCACTGATGACGATGAGGTTTGGGAAGATGAAGCACTTCCAATGCCACCAAAACCACAACTAGATGCCATCTTGTGGATGATAGATGAGGGAAATAAAGATGAACTGGATGAATAAGATAAATTCTTCCTTAGAGAACTTTGTTGGGCAGATAACACAACATTTCTTCTTCCTATTTCAACAATAGGATTGATTTCAGGTGACAAGCCTCTTCTTCTTCTAAAAGCGCGAGAATCTAAGGACATGAAAGAAGGCCAAAACTTGAAGAAACAAAAGACCACTGCTTATTTCTAGGCTGTCTATGTCTAGCTTCCAATTGTTCTTGAGCACTAATATCTCGTTCAATTGATGCCCAAGAATGGTTAAGATCAACACTGGTGTTGGCAGTGTCTAAGATGGTGTTAAATAGATTTAGAGAAATGCTAGTTTGATCTTGAAGACCAGGCTCGATATTGGGCTGCCTTGCAACAGGAACAATCATTAAGAATAAAAAAATCAAAGAATCAATATCAGAAAAGAAAGATGTATCGATGAAAATCGAGTAATAAAATTAACGAGAGAGATATCGAAGATCTCCCCAGTATGGTCGCCAAATAAATGTTGAGGAAAAGATATAAAATGATCTTACTCAATCATTTTCAGACTTTTCTTGGATAAAACAAAGTAGACGGGAATATCACCCTATGTTTATAGCCAACAAAAATAACTTCCTAACTCACATGTTTTAATTACGAGTGCTTAGGGTAGTCTTTTATCAATAAAAAGCTTGCTGGAAATTTACTTTTTATGCAATTTTCTGAACATATTAGATACTAAAATAAATGTAAAGATAGAAGTAAAGTCACGAAGATGATAATTGAGACAGATGAGACATAAAGAAATAATTTATTTCATTCAAATTCACCAAAGAGTCATTTTCTTTACAAAATCTCATGCATAAATTTTGGACCAAAGTCAAACTTAGACGTCCCTGATAGAACATACAAAAGGACCTTTGACAAAAACCCAAAACTGAACTCTAAAAGCTGGATCAACTTTCCACAGATTGCTTCCCACTCGACTCTGCACAATAGCCTTTGTCAGTCATGAAAATTAATTCACAAACATACAAGTCTACATAGACTATCAAAGATAGATCAACACCTCTGAAAAACAAGTGTCTGAATGATGTGATTCAACCTTGAATATTGTTGTTTACAATAAGACCATGCTATCACAAAATATCATTAGGCTTGTAATGAATAAATGAATGAATGAAAACTGAACTATCTCAGCATAAACTCAAAGAGAAGACCTTAGTATGCTTCTGCTTCTATCCTCCACTTGTTCCTCCCTTTCCTTTTGCTTTTAAACAATTTAGAATTGGTTGAAGTAGTTGAACCAACTCATTAGTTAAGTTAATTAAAAGACTCAACCAACTTTAGTTAGGGGGAAAAGTAATAATCATAATAAGGGTTATAAATAAATAATAACTAATAGGTGGGACCCCATGTGACTCCCATTAGATCTTAACAATCATAACATACTAGTCAATTAAGAAAAAACACATTTCCTTGTGACTCCCATCAACATATTCACTTTTGACAAATTTAGCTCATGATATTTGAAATTATTTAAAAAAAATATTACTCATATATCCAAAATAAAACATGTTGTCCAAAAATTCTTGAAGTCAATTCTCATCAACAATAGATAAAATAAAAAACTCAAAAGCCATATTTCCCACTCTAAGATGCAATCTTTCCTTGATTGTTGCTGTCACCCTTCGATTTTCTTGAATTTTCCTTTGGTTGCGCTGAGCCTTTAGGCGTAATATCGTTGATCACATGGGAACAATCGTCCCTCAAATGCATTCGGGAAGACACCAATTTTTCAGAGCCATTGAAGGGTGAAGAAGGGGAAAAAATGACTTTTCCTTTGTCAAGGGCATGGTGGGCCTTGGTTTTAAACCTTTTTCTAGCATGAGAAGACTGCACTGGTGAGTGGGGAGCAGCTTGGACAATGGGTTTAATAGGAAGAGGAGAAAGTAGGGATAAATTAGGCCATCCACGATGTTGGGAAACTGTCAGGTGGGAAATCTCTTTCCATCCATCATTTTCAGGGACCTCGGGTTGCAATGCGACGTGAAGAGGCACGGGGATACCAGGGGATTGAGGAACTTGAAAAAGAGGACTTCCAGGCCTAGGTTGGACCACTCCTTGCCCAATCCAATTGAAAAATCCAGCCTGAAACAACTGGACAAGCTCTTCTGAGTCAACATCAAAATGTATGGAGAAGCTGGGCCTTCTTGGGCCTCTGTTCCAATTACCTCTCCCTCTGTTTCCTCAATTGAAAAAACTCATTCTTGCATGTATGATTGATTAGAAAATAGTCTTTTATGTAACCATACATGAAAAATCTTAAAAATATGAAATAGATTTGGCTCAACAATGTATCAGATTCATGCAATCCAATCCATACAAATTGTCTTATTGTTTATCAATGAGCAGGGGGTGAATAAAGGGTCCTGGGATATGTGAGGGGTTTGTATTGAGAGAAAACATGATATGATGAGGGGGTAAAAAAATACAATTACTTCTCAAAGACAAGAACAATCAACTGCAAACCAAAGAAAACAACACTGTAGTTCAACCAAGACACTGCTACTGCCAACTGCTTCAACACATAATTTTTCTTGACTATAATCAATTTTTAGAACATGGAGTGAAAAATGAATGTGGGAAGGAGATGGGGTTGTAATTAGTGAAAAGAGAAATAATGGTGGGGAATGAGAGCAGCTACTGTTCACAAAATTAATCAAGTAATCCATATATTCATTATGTTAAAAGGAGATGCACCAACCAAACGATCATTCTGACCAAATAACAATTACTGTTTATTTAACTAGTTCATTGTTCATAAGGGAGTTATGTTTGTGTAAGGGAATTATTTTCTATAAGGGAGTTATGTTCCTTTTATTTATAACAATACTCAAATGTGTAATAGTAACCATTTCCACTCTGTTAATGATTAAAAAAAACCACTGCCCACACATGTCCTCAATCATCAAATACACCCAAAGTCGTGTTTCAAAATTGCAATGAAGTTATACTGTCACTGCAATTGGGCCTTTCATTTAAAATGCATGACATTCTTTAAACATACATAATGGAAAACCAACCCAATAATCAAGATTTTAATTGTAAAACCATGACTCATCATTTAAACAATCGGACAACAACCACCATTCCAACTCATGCCATGCTGTGGAAACATACAATAATTCAATCAACGCAAGTGTAAATCTGTGACTGTATAAACTCAATTCAACACGAATCTAAATAATAAAAAATGTCGGGCTATCCATCCAACACAACGAGGTATCAACAACATGCTCTACTTCATAATCGAATTGCAATCTCTGAGTGTGGAACCCAAAATTTATCCATATCATACACAGTGGGCAGCCACCCAAAACACCACGATGTGACATTCCCATTTTACAATTCTAAACACATAGTCATAGTATTAACTCAACCAATCATGTCGAGCTATCAATCTAATACAATATTGCTTTAGATTAATCAAATTGCAATCAACCATGCTGTGTAAAACTCAGGCTCATCCCTAATGATTCAATCAAATAATCATAACGCATATAGTGGATGGGTTTGCTACAGTCATCCCGGTTTCAATAACCATTTGTCCCCCCCCAAAAAACTCATAGTTACAATGACCATTTATTCGTGGTGTAGGAACACCACACACATAAATGCATTATGCGTGAGCATCATTAAGTAATTGTAACAAATGCTAAGTTAAACATCCAAATAATCTTTAGTGCAAAAAGACAGTGATTGTGTATCAACCAATCTACCAATTCAATGCTGAGCCTATACTTGGACTGCCATAACAATCAAAAACTGACCTACCATGATGTGGCCACCACACATACCCACACATCGACATGAAGCGAGGCTGTAACCTTCTCAATTTAAAAAAAACTGGGTTATCAAACACAAGGAGAGCGACAGTGTATTTTGAATTGTCCAATTAACAATGTAGGGTTTGTCCATTGTAATAAACAGGCAGTGACTAGGTACCAAAACCAACACGATTGTCACATAAACCCCTGGGCGAGCATGTACTCAATTTAGTTGACAATATACAACCATCCAACAATAACCAATAGTAAACCCGACATGCCACACCGATCTTCTCTATAAATCCTCAGACCTGTAGAGTTAAGGGTTTTCTCTGTGGCCAACACGGGGAAAGCTAAAGCCAACTCTTTTCAATGGTGAAAACCTCTGATAGCAATGGTGCATACACAGAGAGAACCACAACTTATTTGTGGATAGGTAACAAATCCCGTGATAGGAGGGCTATAACAGAGGAGCGAGGCTCCAATTTGGCATGGTAATGATACTTAACACATGTAGGGTATAACCCTCGTGTCTCTCCAGTCAAACAACCATAATGCTGAAGTGAAGACAGGGTCGAGAAAGAACAAAATAACCCACTACGTAACCTTTAGTGGTGGAAACAAACCCATGCTCAAGTGAACAAGACACAGTGACACAGAGTGCTTCCAACCATTAAAACCCATAAAAGCCAAAGAATGGATATAGTGATACAAATGTGTGAGGAAATCTAGCCACCCAAGACCAAACAAAAAACCTCCAACTAAACCAACAAGGATAACAAAGAGCCCTTATGGCTGCTAACACCTAGGATGACCAATAACACTATGACTTCAACATTATTGCAGAGATAACCATAAACGCTTCATTCCAAAACCACAAATTTACATAGTTGCAATACTTAAGGAAAGCACAAACCAATACACCTGAGCCAATAATCATTTCATAACCAGAGCAGACTCATGAATGGCCAAAAAAAGACATACCTGTAATCGAACACCTTAAAACGCGATTTGGTCGAGCGGTTCCTCTCTGCTAAGAAATCAGAGCATAACCACAACAACAAGGTTGAACAATATCCCAACTAGGGTGGCGGCCAACATAAGGAGTAGGGGTGACGTGCAGTAAATGCACATCACCTCCACCAACAATTCATTAACTCATTAGTACATGCCAACAAGATTTTCATTAACACCATTAATTTAAACCATGCATTGGAACCTGCATCTATTACTTGTCAAATGCACCATCCACATCACACCTCCAATTTCGAGCTTGACCATATTACATATCAACCATATAATCCAATAAACCATGTATCGAATCATCCCAATAGCGCGATCCACATCAACTTATGCCATAACATAATCACCATATTGCATATCAATTATATAACTCAACAAAAATCACATAGCTGTTAACTTAATAGCTAGGATAGCAATGACTCATTAAAAATTGATGCATGTAGTATAGTATATAACATGTTTTAGTTTCTTCCTTTTTCTTTTATATTGCCTTTTGTTTTTTTATCAATTGCCTTTTCTTTTATATTGCCTTTTTTTTTTTTTTCAATTGCAAGTCTCTTAGTAATAGATCCAATAACAGATAACAGTGATAGCAAGGATAACATAGGCTGTTGTGAAATAAACTTGAACCTAGAGTAGCAGAAAAACCATAGAACATACCTTATCCATCGCCAGTAAAACAAAATTATATCACCATGTAAGCAGTGTCGAACAGTAGCATGACAAAAAATAAGCACCATACTTGATCTCCAATCTACAAGGGCGTCCCACCTACTAGTATTATTTATCTTTAGTAATAATAGTCTTTAGCAACACTTTGCAGGCAAAACGATGTTGTGATTTTAATCGTAAACAAACTGGTGACTCCACAGGGAAATTTGTTTTCAACAGATTTAGAACTCATAACTCTTGGTTTCACAGATCAAGAACATCAGGCCAAGAAGATATAACTAGGAAGACTATGCAATAGGGGGAAGTGAGCAGAAATAATGGAAAGATGACCGAGAATTTGGGAATAATTCATGAAAAGTGTGAAGTATGAAGGTTTTTTTGCACTGTATGCATAATTATTGGACTGGGATCTACTCTCACTGTAATTTTTTTTTTTTAGACTTTCTCTTAAAATCTCAATGGATGAAGAAATGGCAAGAATAAGCGCGAAATAACCAATTCTTTATAAGACAACAATGGAAATATATAACAAATTCAAGGGTCCTTTAGAGGAGACATCGTAACAGATGTGTAACTTGATCGTTATTAACTAACAATGATTTACAGGAGTGTCACTGTGGCAGAATCGATCCAACATCCTATCTTTACCAAGTTAACTAAAAGATGAAAGGAAACAAATCATGACAGAAGTAAAAAAAACAGAAATTAAAACAACAACAATAAAAGACAAAAATAAAGAAGCAGCAAGAAAATCTTTGAAACAGAAAGCAGAAATTAAACTACTGTAAAGCATAAAATAAAATAGTGCATAAATAAAATAAGAGCTAAGCTATTAATATATAGAAAATCCAATCAGCTTTAGAACTTTTCATGTTGGTCCCTCACAATATTTCAATTGAGGACTGTTAGTGCTATAGGAAAACAATTGCTTCTGTAACTCCTTCAAAATGTAAGAGTTAGTGTCCAAGACAAAAGAAGTTTGGAAAGGACCCAACACTTGGAATTATGATGTAATTATCAGCCCTTTGACACACAATTAGATCATCAATATAGAGATGGAGACTAGCTAATTCATCGAGAGTCGTGTGCATAAGTCTTTTAAAAATGGTACTTGCATCAAGTAAGCTAGAAGGCAGGAATTTGTAAGACATAGTATCACAATTAGTAATAAAAGTGGGTTTGTGAACATTTTCCCTTTTTACTTTGATTTTATTGTAACCCACAATTTCGTCAAGTAAGGGATTCAACTGTAACTCTACAACCTGCTGCAGAATCTTTCTTGTGTTGAGGGGGGGAGACGGATTTCTCATAATAGCCTGACTGAATGTGTGAAGATGAATGCATGTTCTAATATGATATGTGGTCTTTGAAGAAGGTAACCAATTTGGAACCCGTTCAGGGTGGACCAAAAAAATAATCCCAGACCTTAAGAAATTTGCCAACTCCCTTTGAAAGGTTTCTTTCAGTGTAGAGTTAACAAGTCCTTGTTTTTGCCTAGCTGGTTTCATAGTATGTTGAATAAGATTCGGATCAAAACCATGAATATCCTCATAAGACCAAGAAAAAACATTTTGAAATCCACTGAGTATCTCGACATAACTAATCTCTTCTTTATCAGAACATTGGACATTTATTTTGACATTCGTTGAAGATTCATGTGTCCTAATGTTCATGGAGATGGTTTCAACCACCTTCTTTCATAACTCCTCTTCTTTATGTTTTTCTTTATTGCCTCTATCACTCGATGAAAATGAACTCTCAAAAGGAGTCAAGCCCCCTGGGGATTTTATTGTTTTCTATGGATATAATCTCCTCGGGCTTAAAAGGTTCGTCTCGAATGGAAGCACACATTGTCTCATTGTTAGGGAAGGCTTTCTAAGATTCTACATTGTCAAGGATGTACATACGATATAGAGACTGAAAAGAACAATCGAGCATGTGAGGTAAAAGTTACTGATTAGGAGAAGCTGCAAAGATAGCTAACCAACTAGCTATTGAATTCAACCCCCTCTTAACATGAGTGATGTTGAAGGATAAAAGGTTGGAGATAAGCGCCCAAATAGTCTGGGAGTATCGTTCCATCAGCTTGTTGGTAGGAGAGCACATTTTTTCGTATCGAGTTCACAACAAGCTCAAAATATCCAAAAACTGAAAGGTGACCACAACCGATATTAAGGTTGTTTTCAATGCCTAATGACAAGGCTTCAAATTCAACAACATTGTTTGTACATGCAAACTCTAACCTGTAAGACAAATTATGAATTTTTCCTATAGGGGAAACCAAGACAATGCTAGCCCCATTACCTTCTTTAGAGCATGAACCATTAAAGTGCATGTGCCACATATCATCATCTAGATCGGTTCCTTCCAAAGGAATATTATCCTCTTCATCAAAGATTGAATACACTCCTAGGTCCTCTTCGATATAGTTTACGCTAGATTGTGTAACACTCTCTATGTAGGGTGAAATTCTTCCCTCTCTAAGGATTATAATGTTCTTACCATTTCGAGGAACAAATAAATGTGTTCTGTCGAGTGAGAGGTATCCAACTATCAAGGCTTGCCAATCTCTTCCAAATATAATTGAGTAATTTCTCACATGCATATCAATTACCTGAATACTGAGGGTTGTCCTTATCTCAGGATGAGCGCATAAAACCAAGGTTACGTCCTTAATCTCGCCTATGTTCATTTGTTGTAGACTATTATAGGAGAGAATACTTCTGGCATTTTCATTTGTACAAGACAATCCTATCTCTTCCATAATAATATTCGACATCATGCTTGGTCCCAAACCACCATCAATGAGGCAACAACGAGCAATCTTATCCATAATATTTACAGAAATATAAAAAGGGGGATTTTTTTACAGTATATATAAAGTTATGTACAACTACTTTATTTACAAAAGAATCCTCTTCGTTTATCTCTTCGGAAAGATTGGATACAACAAAATATTTTCCTTCCATGAATTGTTTCAGATGCATCTGTTGTTGAGGGATGACAACCATGTCTAGAAGGATTGCATCTTCTTTGATGTTGGCCAACTAATTCAAGATATTGTATTTGGAAGAGGGGAGAGGAGGAGTGATTCCTTTACTCTCAGGAACCGTAGGAACCTGGAGAGTAACAACGGTTGTGGATGAGCCTGGGAAAGAAGAATTGCAGGGATGATCAAATTTTCCCTTGGGAGCATAGGATTTGTTCCTAGTATTTATGACCATGACATCCTCTGGCTCTGCAAAATATAGGACATCGATAGTAGCTTATGGTCTTTTACCAAAGATATTATCTTTGATACTCTTCTTTACCTCACATGTGGTTTCTTTGTGGCGTTCCTTGTAAAAGTTGCACCAACTCCGAGGCAAGATAGCCTTATGCTGAAAATTATTTTCAACCAGATTCCTAAAGGGGGGTGTAGAAGAGGATGAAGCTCCAGGGGTGAGAGGGGAGAAAATCCCCTTTCACTCGAATGCTATCATACGATTATTCATATCTTGTACTAGCTGTAAGAGGGCAGGCATGTCTGTTTGTCTAACCGATTCTCCCCGGGGAAGACTAGTTCTTTCAAGCTGTTCTTCATACTCTGAACAGGTATGCAGAGCGAAATTGAGATTATCAATGGATTTTTCTTCAAGCCTATGACGGTAGGGAGAAGGAAATGCATTGTAGTAATTCGTGAAAGTGACTTGGTTTTGAGGGAGGATAATTTTGGGGATTTGATTGTATAACTTGGTGAAACACAAGTTGAAAGACTTGATGGTCTCACCATCCTTATAGGTGACGTTATTGTATTCCCTTAACTTCTCGGAGGGGCTTTTGGATTTCCCATAAGTGGATTGGAACCAATAGATTAACTCCTCCCAAGTAGAAAAAATCTTAGGAGGAAGGTCGAAGAAGTTGGCCGTAGCCTTTCCTTCCATGGAATTTATGAACAAGCGCATGCAAGTGTCATTGTCGCTGGCCCCTATGTTATGACAAGCATTAGAAAATTCCACCAGGTGTTCGTTTGTACTTACAATGTTATTTCCTGAAAACTTAGGCAGGTTCTCTTTAAACTTCGGAAGTGGACGAGTAGTAGGTGCTAGGTTAAGAGGAAAGGACACATGCCACGGTGTGGTTGTGGTGTCTTCTTCGAACTGAAGAAACCCATAATTTTTAATTACTTTGGTGGGGTTTGTGGTAGATTCGACAGGAATATGGTGGCTACATAAGCTACCAATCATTGATGACGATGAGGTTTGGGAAGATGAAGCGCTTCCAGTGCCACCAAAACTACCACTAGATGCCATCTTGTGGATGATAGATGAGGGAAAGAAAGATGATTTGGATGAATCAAATAAATTTCTCCTTAGAGCACTTTGTTGGGAAGATAACACAACACTTATTCTTCCTATTTCAGCAATAGGATTGATTTCAGGTGAAAATCCTCTTCTTCTTCTAGAAGCACGAGAATTTAAGGACATGAAAGAAGGCCAAAACTTGAAGAAACAAAAGGTCACTGTTGATTTCTAGGCTATCTACGTCTAGCTTCCAATTGTTCTTAAGCACTAATATCTTGTTCAATTGCTGCCCAAGAATGGTTAAGCTCAACATGGGTGTTGGCAGTGTCTAAGATGGTGTTAAATAGATTCAACGCAATGCTGGTCTGATTTTGAAGATCGAGCTCGATATTTGGCTGCCTTGCAACAAGAACAATCATTAAGAATAAAACAATCAAAGAATCAATATCAAAAAATAAATATGTATCAATGAAAATCGAGTAATAAAATTGACCAGAGAGATATCGAAGATCTCCCCAGTATGGTCGCCAAATAAATGTTGAGGAAAAGATATAAAATGATCTTACTCAAGAATTTTTAGACTCTGCTTGGCTAAAGAAAAGTAGACGGGAATATCACCCTATGTTTATAGCCAACAAAAATAACTTCCTAACTCACAAGTATTAATTAGGAGTGCTTAGGCTAGTCTTTTATCAATAAAAAGCTTGCTGGAAATTTACTTTTTATGCAATTTTTTGAACATATCAGCTACTAAAATAAATGTAAAGATAGAAGTAAAGTCACCAAGATGACAATCAATACAGATGAGACATAAAGCAATCATTTATTTCATTCAAATTCACCAAAGAGTCATTTTATTTACAAAATCTCATGCATAAATTTTGGACCAAAGTCAAACTTAGACATCCCCGATGGAACATACAAAAGGACCTCTGACAGAAACCCAAAAATGAACTCTAAAAGTTGGATCATCTTGCCACAGATTGCTTCCCAATCGATTCTCTATAATAGCCTTTGTCAGTCATGAAAATTAATTCATAAATAGACAAGTCTACACAGACTATCAAAGATAGATCAACACCTCTAAAAAACAAGTGTCTGAATGATGTGATTTAACCCTAAATATTGTTGTCTACAATAAGACCCTGCTATCATAAAAGAGAATTAGGCTTGTGATGAATAAATGAATGAATTAAAACTGAACTATATCAACATAAACTCAAAGAGAAAACCTTAGTATGCTTCTGCTTCTATCCTCCACTTGCTCCTCCCTTTCCTTTTGCTTTTAAACAATTTAGAATTAGTTGAAGTAGTTGAACCAACTCATTAGTTAAGTTAATTAAAAGACTCAACCAACTTTAGTTAGGGGGGAAAGTAATAATCATAATAAGGGTTATAAATAAATAATAACTAATAGGTGGGACCCCATGTGACTCCCATTAGTTCTTAACAATCATAACATACTAGTCAATTAAGCAAAAACACACCTCCTTGTGACTCCCATCAACATATTCACTTTTGGAAAATTTAGCTCATGATATTTGAAATTATTTAAAAAAAATATTAATCATATATCCAAAATAAAACTTGTTGTCCAAAAATTCCTGAATTCAACTCTCATCAACAATAGATAAAATAAAAAAACTCAAAATCCATATTTCCCACTCTGATATGCAATCTTTCCTTGATTGTTGTTGTCACCCTTCGATTTTCCTGAATTTTGCTTTCGCTGCGCTGAGCCTTTAGGCCTAATATCGCTGATCACATGGGAACAATTGTCCCTCAAATGCATCCAGGAAGACATGGATTTATCAGAGCCATTGGAGGGTGAGGAAGGGGCAACATTGGAGGGTGAGGAAGGGGAAACAATGGATTTTCCTTTGTCAAGGGAATCGTGGGCCTCGGTTTTAAACCTTTTGATAACATGAGAGGACTGCACTGGTGAGTGGGGAGCAACTTGGACAATGGGGTTAGTAGGCAGAGGAGCGGGTAGGGATAAATTAGGCCAGCCATGATGTTGTGAAACTGTCGGGTGGACAATCTCTTTCCATCCATCATTTTCAGGGACCTCGGGTTGTAATGAGACGTGAGGAGGCACAGGGATACCAGGGGCTTGCAAAACTTGGAAAGGAGGCCTTTCAGGTCTGGGTTGGACCACTCCTTTCCCAATCCAATTGAAAAATATGGCCTGAAACAACTGACCAAGCTCTTGTGAGTCAACATCTAAAGTATGGAGAACCTAGGCCTTCTTGGGTCACTTTTCCAATTATCTCTCCCTCTGTTTCCTCGACCATGGTTTCCTCGGCTGAAAAAACACATTCCTGCATGTATTATTGATTAGAAAATAGTCTTTTATATAACCATACATGACAACTCTTAAAAATATGAAATAGATTTGGATCAACAATGTATCAGACTCATGCAATCCAATCCATACAAATTGTCTTACTGTTTATCAATGAACAGGGTCCTGGGATATGTGAGGGGTTTGTATTGAGAAAAAACATGATATGATGAGGGGGTAAAAAAATACGATTACTGCTCAAAGACAACAACAATCAACTGCAAACTAAAGAAGAAATCACTGTAGTTTAAGCAAGACACTGCTACTGCCAACTGCTTCAACACATAGTTTTTAGAACAGGGAGTGAAAAATGAATGTGGGAAGGAGATGGGGTTGTAATTAGCGAAAAGAGAAATAATGGTGGGGAATGAGAGTAGGCATTGTTCACAAAATTAATCAAGTAATCCATATATTCATTCTATTAAAAGGAGATGCACCAACCAAATGATCATTGTGACCAAATAACAATTATTGTGTATTTAACTAGTTCACTGTTCATAATCAAATGTCTAACACAGTTCCATCAACAAGACAATATGCATTCCACAACAATCTGTCAGGGAGTTCTGTTCCTTTTATTTATAACAATTCTCAAATGTGTAATAGTAACCATTTCCACTCTGTTAATCATCAAAAACAACCACTGCCCACATATTTCCTCAATCATCAAATACACCCAAAGTCGCGTTTCAAAATTGCAATGAATTTATACTGTCACTGCAATCGAGCCTGTCATTTAAAATGCATGACATTCTTTAAACATACATAATGGACAACCAACCCAATAATCCAATTTTGAATTGTAAAACCCTGACTCGTCATTTAAACAATCGGACAACAACCACCATTCCAACTCATGCCATGCTGTGGAAACACACAATAACTCAATCAATGCAAGTGTAAATCTGTAACTGTACAAACTCAATTCAACGTGACTCTAAATAATAAAAAATGTTGGGCTATCCATCCAACACAACGAGGTATCAACAACATGCCCTACTTCATAATCAAATTTCAAAAAGTCGTGCTTAAAACTCTGTGACTATCTTTGAGTGTGGAACCCAAAATTTATCCATATCATACACAGTGGGCAACCACCCAAAACACCACGATGTGACATTCCCATTTTACAATTCTAAACACACAGTCATAGTATTAACTCAACCAATCGTGCCGAGCTATCAATCTAATACAATATTGCTTCAGATTAATCAAACTGCAATCAATCATGCTGTGTAAAACTCGGTCTCATCCCAAATGATGCAATCAAATAATCATAACACATACAATGGATGGGTTTGGTACAGTCATCCCGGTTGCAATAACCATTCCCCCCCCCAAAAAAAACTCATAGTTACAATGACCATTTATTCGTGGTGTAGGAACACAACACACACAAATGTAGTATGCACGAGCATCATTAAGCAATTGTAACCAATGCCAAGTTAAACATCCAAATAATCTTTAGTGCAAAAAGACAGTGACTGTGTATCAACCAATCAACCAATTCAATGCCGAGCCTATACTTGGAATGTCGTAACAATCAACAACTGACCTACCATGCTGTGGCCACCACACATACCCACACATCGACATGAAGTGAGGTTGTAACCTTCTCAATTTAAACAAAACTAGGTTATCAAACACAAGGATAGCGACTGTGTATTTTGAATTGTCTAATTAACAATGCAGGGTTTGTCCATTGTAATAAACAGGCAGTGACTAGGTACCAAAACCAACACGATTGTCACATGACCCCCTAGGAGAGCATGTACTCATATTAGTCGAAAATATACAACCATCCAACAATAACCAATAGTAAACCCGACAGGCCATGTTGATCTTCTATATCAATCCTCAGACCTATAGAGTTAAGGGTTTTCTCTGTGGTCAACACAGGGAAAGATAAATCCAAATATTTTCAATGGTGAAAACCTCCGAGACCAATAGTTCATACACAGAGAGAACCACAACTAATTCGTGGACGTGTAACAAATCCCATGATAGGAGGGCTATAATAGAGGAGCGAGGCTCCAATTCGGCCTGGTAATGATACTTATCACACATAGGGTATAACCCTCGTGGATATCCAGTCAAACAACCACAATGCTGAAGTGAATACAGGGAAAAGAAAGAACAAAATAACCCACAGTGTAATCTTCAGTGGTGGAAAAAAACTCATGCTCAAGTGAAAAAGACGCAGTGACACATAGTGCTTCCAACCATTAAAACCCATAAAAGCAAAAGACTGGATATAGCGATATGAATGCGTGAGGACAACCAACCACCCAAGACCAAACGAAAACCCTCCAACTAAACTAGCAAGGATAACAGAGATCCCTTATGGATGCTAACACCCAGGATGACCAATAACACTATGACTTCAACACTATTGCAGAGAGAACCATTAATGCTTCATTCCAAAATCACAAATTTACATAGTTGCAATACTTAAGGAAAACACAAACCATTACACCTGAGCCAATAATCATTTCATAACCAGAGAAGACTCATGAATGGCCAAAAAAATACATACCTATAATTGAACACCTTAAAACATGAGTTGGTCGAGCGGTTCCTCTCTGCTAAGAAATCAGAGAATAACCACAACAACAAGGTTGAACAATAGCCCGACTAGGGTGGCGGCCAACGAAAGGAGTAGGGGTGACGTGCAGTAAATGTACATCTCCTCCACCCACAGTTCATTAACTCATTAGTACATGCCAACACACTTTTCATTAACACCATTAATTTAAACCATAAGTTGGAATCTTCAACTATTACTTGTCAAATGCGCCATCCACATCACACCTCCAATTTCCAACTTGACCATATTACATATCAACCACATAATCCAATAAACCATGTATTGAATCATCCCAATAGCGCGATCCACATCAACTTATGCCATAACATAATCACCATATTTCATATCAATTATATAACTCAACAAAAATCGCATAGTTGTTAACTTAATAACTAGGATAGCAATGACTCATTAAAAATCGATGCATGTAGTATAGTATATAGCATGTTTTAGTTTCTTCCTTTTTATTTTATACTGCCTTTTGTTTTTCAATTGCATGTGTATGTCATTTCTAACATGTTTATTGTGTAGGTATCTTAGTAATAGATCCAATAACAAATAACATTGATATCAAGGATAACATAGGGCATTGTGAAATAAAACTTGAACCTAGAGCAGCAGAAAAACCATAGAACATGCCTTATCCATCTCAAGTAAAACAAAATTATATCACCATGTAAGCAGTGTCGAAAAATAACACGACATCAAATAAGCACTAGACCTCATCTCTAATCTACAAGGGGGTCCCACCTACTAGTATTATTTAGCTTTAATAATAATAGGCTTTAGAAACACTTTGTGGGCAAAACTCCATTGCGATTTTAATCTTCAACAAACTAGCGACTCCACAGGGAAATTTGTTTTCAACATATTTAGAACTCAAAACTCTTGGTTTCGCAGACAAAGAACAACAGACCAAGAAGATATAACCAGGAAGACTATGCAATGGGGGGAAGTGAGCAGAAATAATGGAAAGATGATAGGGAATTTGGGAATAATTCATGAAAAGTGTTAAGTATGAAGGGGTTTTTCCACTGTATGCATAATTATTCGACCGGGATCTACTCTCACTGTAATTTTTTTTTTTTAGACTTTCTCTTAAAATCTTAGTGGATGAAGAAATGGCAAGAAGAAGCGGGAGATAACCAATTCTTTACAAGATATCAGTGGAAATATATAACAAATTCAAGGGTCCTTCAGAGGAGACATCATAATAGCTGTGTAGCTTGATTGTTATTGACTAACAATGCTTTACATGAGTGTCACTGTGGCAGAATTGATCCAACAACCTATCTTGACCAAGTTAACTAAAATATGAAAGGAAACAAATAATGACAGAAGTAAAAAAAACATAAATTAAAACAACAACAAAAAAAGAGAAAAATAAAGAAGCGGCAAGAAAAGATTTGAAACCGAAAGCAGAAATTAAAATATTGTAAAGAAGAAAATAAAATAATGTAGAAATGAAAGAAGAGCTAAGCTATTATTATACATAAAATCCAATCAGCGTTAGAACTTTTCATGTTGGTCCCTCGCAATATTTCAAGTGAGGACTGTTAGTGCTATAGGAAAATAATTGCTTCTGTAACTCCTTCAAAATGTAAGAGTTAGTGTCCAAGAAAAAAATAGTTTGGAAAGGACCCAACACTTGGAATTATGATGTAATTATCATCCCTTTGGCACACACAATTATATCATCAAGAAAGAGATGGAGACTAGCCAATTCATCGAGAGTAGTGTGCATAGGTATTTTAAAAACAATACTTGCATCAAGTAAGCCAGAAGGCAGGCATTTGTAAGACATAGTATCACAATTAGTAATAAAAGTGGTTTTGTGAATATTTTCCCCTTTTACCTTGATTTTATTGTAACCCATAATTTTTTCAAGTAAGGGCTTCAACTGTAACTCTACAACATGCTGCATAATCATTCTTGTATTGAGGGGGGGAGAAGGATTTTTCATAATAGCCTGACTAAAGGTGCGGATATGAATGCAGGTTCTAATATGATTTGTGGTCTTTGAAGCAAGTACCCAATTTGGTACCCGTTCAAGCTGGACCAAAAAAATAATCCTAGACCTTAAGAAATTTCCCAACTCCCTTTGAAAGGGTTCTTTCAGTGCAGAGTTAACAAGTCCTTGTTTTTTCCTAGCTGGTTTCATAGTATGCTGAATAAGACCCAGATCAAAACCACAGACATCCTCATAAGACCAAGCAAAAACATTTTGAAATCGACCGAGTATCTCGGCATACCTCATCTCTTCTTTATTAGTTCATTGGACATTTATTTTGACATTCGTTGAAGATTCAGGTGTCCTAATGTTCATGGAGATGGTTTCAACCACCTTCTTTTGCAACTCCTCTTTTTTTCTGTTTTTATTTATTGCCTCTATCAATCGATGAAAATGAACTCTCA
>SNQJ01S0001135.1:200614-217284 GCA_010110895.2 Picea sitchensis
ATAGCAAATGGGTTGTCGCTCTCAATAAATTTAACAACCTTAAAATCTTCCTCTGTCGAAGTTCCATGAGCACTCATAGATATCTGGGTGAGTTTTCCACATAGGGTTATCAACTTTCCTCTAAATAATCCTATTCCTCCTAATGAAGGAATCATAGCAGGCTTTCCTAAAATTTCCCAAGTTCTTTCTATCATGATATTTACCTGTGTTTATTCATCCAGAACACAGTCAATGTTGAAGTCTCCTATTCTTGTTTCTATGCACTCTTTTTCTTTGAAGGTATCTGATAAGTTGATATTTCTGTGATCATTCAAGGTTTCTTTCATTTGTAGCAAGACATTCTCTGATTCTTTCTGGGGTTTTGTCACGGTCTTAGTTTATTGACCTTTCTCAGGGTTCTCTTGTCTCATATTCATTCTTTCAACCTTAGCAATCATTCTAGAGAAATCAAAAACTTCATGGTCCATAGCTTTACAACAAAGACAACTAGATCTTTTATCAGGGAAATCCTTAGCAATATGGCCCAACCTTATGAAACTATAACAAAGGGTTAATCCTCTCTTTCTTTTAAAGCATCCCCAACCTTTCCTATACTGCACACTAGGATCATAGTAGCTAACCTGTAAAAAAATCTTTCTAGTGTCCTGCACCCATTTGTTAGTCCAAATATTCTTTCTATGCGTAGGAATAACATATCTTTCACTATTCTTATCAGATCTACTCATATCGAGTCTTCTTTCTTCTAGCTGTGCCCTAGTTTTCAAAATAGGATTTTTTTTATAAAACACACCTAGATCCATACTTTTGAAACAAAAATTTCCACTTATCTTACCTTTTCAATCAAAAATTTTCACTATTCTTACCTTTATCAGAGCACAAATCTTTAATATATTACCTCTTTTCTTCAGATCTAACTTCTCTTATTAGCACAGATCTTCGCAAGTCAAGTAGAATACTGCGCACTAGGGTAACAAATCTACACACAAATATTTCTCTTTTCTTCAGTTCCCAATAATCGCAGTTTCAAGTCCCAACAACAAAACCATTTTTTGGCACAAGGGAAGACCTAGGGTTCAACGCTCAAGAGAACACCAACAAAACCCTGACTACTGGCCCTTTCAGAAACACCTGTGAAGCAGATGAAGTCTCACCTGAGGTAGAGGCAGGGGTGGTTGTAGGACTCCAGTGTTTTCAACCTTAGATGGGAAACAGATCTATGATTACAACACTCTATCAAAGCACTTAGCAGTTAGAGTTCATCAGTATTTAACTAGTATCTACTTTGCAGTTAAAACCCTAATCTCAATGCATCACAACATTCACCCAGATCTAGTATATTCAAGCACTAAGACCATTCACATAGGTTAGATATAACATTTATCCATATTATTAAGCACTAAGCTATCATATCAGATTCATCTAAGCATAGAAATTTCAATACAATTAATGTATTTCCTGCGATTCTCCTGATCTAACAATTATATGCCACTATTAAATACATAATCACTTCTACTAATATTATTGTGGAAATTTAAACCACGATCAGAAAGTGAAATATTAAGAACACATAACACAAAAGTTTTTTCCGGGAAAGCGTAAAGCTAAAAACCCCACTATCATATATTATGCATATCATGGATCATGAAACAATATCATACAAAACTCTAATCCAAAAGCTCTCAGTACAATACAATCGTCTCACACTATCATACAAAAATTCAGCAAATACATGTGCTAATTCTCTGTTTCCAGATAGCCTGCCTCTTCTGCATAATCCCTACAATTAGAATTCTCACAATGAATTCGAATTTCCTAGTTTACGCATGCTCATGAGCATATCCACTGCGTGTGTGATTGCATGAGTGCACTTCACTCAAATCACAACTGATAGCCAAACTGTCCCTTTCACTTGTTATCTCAACTGGGTCTCCACTGGATATGACATACATGTAGTTAACCGTGGAAAATCTTCAGTTGCATGTGAGTTCACTGATTGTGAATTAATTAATAATTAATTTACTGAACTCTCACTAGTGTAAGTTTAGTTACAACTAGTACAACTGGTCTTAACTCACTTAACTGAGTTAAACTACTTCACAACTCTCATAACTACACTTATAACTCTGTTACAACTTCAAGACACTCAATTATACATGAGATAATAGATTAATATTTATTGTCCAATTTATTTAAGGGAAAAGTAAATTAGACACATGTTTCTTGTTGACTTTTCAACACTCCCTCTCAACAAGAAAGAGATTATCCTTCACCCCAATACTGTCTCTATGATATTCAAATTTTCTCCTGGTGAGCACCTTCGTCAGAATGTCTGCATCCTGATCTTCTGTAGGAATGTATTGAAGCAACATGATCTTCTGCTGCACACAATCTCTGAGATGATGATACCGGATATCTATATTCTTAGATATATCATGAAACACAAGATTAATAGAGAGTTTAATGCAACTCTGATTATCGCAATGAATCACTGTCGGATCTAAATGAGAACCAAAAAAACCAACCAAGATCTTTCTCATCCAGATAGCCTCACATGCAGCTTGACTTGCTGCCATGTATTTCGCTTCTGCTGAACTAACTGCCAAGGATCTTTGTTTCCTGATGTACCAAGAAACAACTATAGATCCGATACTAAAGATCCCCCCTGATGTGCTCTTTCTGTCCATTGGGCTGCCTGCCCAATCTGCATCCGTGAAGCCATGCAACTTCACCTCATCCATCTATATGTACCATAATCCATACTCAGATGTGCCCTTCATATATCTCAGGACATGCTTACCCTCCTTCCAAAAGAGTTTGGTAGGCTTAAGCATCGCTTGAATTAGCCGGTTAACTGCATAGGAAATGTCTGATCTTGTATTCACTAAATACATTAGCAAACCCACTAATTGTCGATAGACAGTAGCATCCACTACCTCTCTAGAAGTAGCATCCTCTTTCCTCCAGTTTCTTGGAAGAGGAGTATCCATGGGTTTGCAGCCCTCCATGTGAAACTTACCCAGTATCTCCCTTGCATACTTTCCTTGAGACATAAAAAGTTCACCATCTCGCTGCCATATTTCCAATCCAAGGAAATAATGAAGAAGGCCCAAATCCTTCATCTCTAACTCCTTTGCAAGGTCCTCCTTGCATGAGTGTATCAACTGC
Source organism: Picea sitchensis (assembly GCA_010110895.2). Taxonomy (NCBI): domain Eukaryota; kingdom Viridiplantae; phylum Streptophyta; class Pinopsida; order Pinales; family Pinaceae; genus Picea; species Picea sitchensis. Next base: position 203,780 of record SNQJ01S0001135.1, read on the forward strand.
TCATCACCAGTCAATATTAAATCATCAACATAAAGAACAATGATTAAAATCTTACCCTCCACGACAATTTGGTATAGGTTTTCATCCACTTCACTTTTGGTGAAGCCCATTCTGGTGAAATAACTGTCTATCCAAGTGTACCATGCACGAGGTGCTTTCTTCAACCCATATAGTGCTCTCTTGAGTCTGCACACATGTGAATCCTTGACAAAGGTCTCAAAACCTTCTGGTTGTTCAATGTACACTTCTTCCTCAATGATCCCGTTGAGGAATGCAGTTTTTACATCCATCTGATGAATGCGCTAGCCCATCTGCGCTGAGAGTGCAAGGATGGATATTATGGAAGAGTACCTTGCGACAGGTGCAAAGGTCTCATCATAATCTATCCCCTCGATCTGTGAAAAGCCTCGGGCCACAAACTTGGCCTTTTATTTCTCCACACTCCCATGAGCAGCTTGATTTACCTTGTAGATCCATCTCAAACCTACCATTGATTTGTCGACCGATCTTGGGACAATTTCCCATGCACTGTTTTTGACAATGGAGTCATACTCCTCTACCATAGCATCAACCCCAGTGGGATCTAGCACTGCTTCCTGAAAGGAAGATGGTTCAGTCACAATCCATTTTCTCATGAGAGCCATGTATCCAACAAATTGATCAGGAGACTGTCTCTATCTGCATTGTGAAGTAGGGGCGCCTGCATTCTGTGCAGCATCTAGTCTCAATCTATCCGCTTCCGTGGTATGCTTTCTGCCATTTCTGATGGATGGCTCTTCTTGAGTGGTTTTCTTCACTCCATGAACCTCCTCATGTGGCTAATACACATCTTGAAACTCATATTTGGGAACCAACAATTCCTCTTCTGCATGCAAGTCTAGCTCCCTCTCAAGAGATAACCACATGGCTTTCCCCTCATCGAATTTTATATCCCGTCGCATAACAGTCATATTACTGTTCGAAAAATACACACGATAATTATGGGGTGTTTCTGTGTACCCCACAAATATCCCAACTTCAACAGTTTGTTCCAGCTTCTTCTTGGAATCCTTGGTCACATGCACATAAACAAATGAGCCAAAAATTTAAAAATGAGAAACATCAGGTTTCTTACCAGTGAAAGCTTCTTCAGGTGTAATCATGCCAAGTATTCTATGAGGACAACGATTTTTCACATAAACTATAGTATTACATGCTTCTTCCCACAAATGCATTGGTAGGCCATGATCACGAAACATCGATCGTGCTGCACCCATGATCGTTTTATTCTTCCCTTCCGCGACCCCATTTTTCTATGGGTTATGAGGCGCTATGAGTTCTCTTCGAATTCCTTCTCTGCTGTAGAATTCTTTGAATTCGTTAGAGATGTATTCTCCACCATTATTTCTCCTTAGATCTTTCACTTGCTTCCCTAACTCTTTCTCCACCAATTCTTTAAACTCACATAACTTTGAGAATGTTTGATCCTTCTTCTGCATGAAGAATATCCAGTATTTACGAGAAAATTCATCAACAAAAGTAACATAATACATATGTTTTGCTGTTGAAGAAACCGAGAATGGTCCACACAGTTCTGTGTGAATTCTCTCCAGGATCACCGAAGCACAGTTCTCCTTTTCATGAAAGGTGGACTTTACATACTTCCACAGGGTGCACCCCTTGCACTGATCTAACTGAGCAAGTGTTCCCATTGAAATTCCAGTATATATTTGCTGCATGATCTTCAAGGCTCCATGATCAAGATGGCCCAATATCCTGTTCCATAGTTTGTCCTCATCCTGGCTCACCACTTTTTCTTCCTTTCCCACCATGGCACCGCAACCATCTACCTCTCGCATGTATAGATTCTTAACTCAAATCCCTATATTCTTGAATTGAACCGTTTCTTTATGTCGCAGAAAATATTTTCCAACTTTGAAAGTAATGTCAAAGCCTTTGTCCTCCAACATTGTGACTGAGACCAGGGTTTTCTTCAGACATGGAACATGCATAACATTTTTCAATTGAAATGGTTTACCTGACTCCCTCTGAAAGGTAATGGTACCAATACCGGTCACACTCTATCATCCATCGTCTCCCATCTCTATATGCATTCTGATATATTTCTCCTCCAAGTCACTGAAAGACTCTTTATCTCCCGTCATGTGGTAGGAAGAGCCACTATCCAAATACCACACAGACCTCGATGCACTTGAAGATATGCATGTGATCAAAGAGAAGTCAAGTTCAAATTGTGAGACAAGAGCCTCACCAGTTGCAACTCCAAAAACCGTCTTGTTCTTCCTCTTCTGCGGACAGTTAGTAGCGAGATGCCCATGTTCATGACAATGAAAACACTTCACTTTGGACAAATCCAGCTTCTTGACTTTAGACTCGGATTTTGAATGGAATTTCTTCCCTTTTCCTTTCCTTGCCTTATCAGTCAAAGAACAATCCTCTTCATCATCACGCTTTGATGAAGATCCATCTCTGGTGTTCCTCTTGAACTCTTCTTGCACTAGATCCGACCATAGTCGTTCCCAATCTGGCAATTTTTCCCTTCCATTGACAGAGTCTTGATAACTGTGCCAACTCTTGGGAATTCCTAGGAGCGCCAAGCTCACCAAATAATCATCAACGATTGTTGTTCCCACACTTCCAAGCTCATCCCGACATTGGACAAACTTCGTGAGATATTTTGGAATGGAGTCGCCCTTTTCCATCTTGATCTTCCTAAGTTTATCTTTGAGCACCAATTTCCTATGGTCGCTGCTAGTTTGGAACATATCCGTCGAACCCTTCCACATTTCATGTGGTGTGGTTTTCCCATGGAGACTTGAGACAATGTGGTATCGTACTCCCTCCAACAGAATCCTCCTTGCCTTTGCCACTTTCTTTTTCCATGCATCAAGATTTGCGGTGTCTGTCACATCCAGCTTAGGAACATCTTTGTCAATGTATTACTTCAAGCCATTGTCTTTGAGTACCGCCTCCATCCTTTCCTTCCAAGAAATGTAGTTCGATCTTCCCTCGAGTGCATAATCCAACCTCAAGCCATTGAAATATATTTTGATCTTGAATCAGCTGTAGCACCAAGAAAGTCCTGCAAATTCTAATTTTATCCAAACACAAACTCAACTGCTAAAATCCCTCTTTCCCTGGGAGGTTTGCACCTCACTTGTGTCTAGCCCGAGGGAAGTTCACACCTCACCCATGTCTAGCCCGAGGGAAGTTCGCACCTCACCCGTGTCTAGCCTGCGAACTCTTGGAGGGAGGTCACAGTGTAATGCACAACGGAGTGAGGGAGGTTTGCACCTCTCCTTTGAGTAGCCTATGAAAATCCTAAGGAAGTTCACACCTATCCTTTGAGTAGGGTGAGAGAATTTCTACTCCTATAAATGTGCGAAGTTTTTAGTACTAAGGTTCGCACCCTGCCAGAGACGGGACCTTCGAAAATACTATTATTTTTGCACCTCACTTCCGTGGCTCCGTGACTCTGATACCATGTAGAAATTTCAATACAATTAATGTATTTTATGCAATTCTCCTGATCTAAAAATTATATGCCACTATTAAATACATAATCTCTTCTACTAATATTCTTGCGGAAATTTAAACCACGATCAGAAAGTGAAATATCAAGAACACATAACACATAAGTTTTTTCCGGGAAAGCGTAAAGATAAAAACCCCACTATCATATATTATGTATATCATGGATCATGAAACAATCTCATACAAAACTCTAATCCAAGAGCTCTTAGTACAATACAATCTTCTCACACTATCATACAAAAATTCAGCAAATACATGTGCCAATTCTCTGTGTCCAGACATCTTGCCTCCTCTGCACAATCCCTGCAATTAGAATTCTCACAATGAATTCAAATTTCCTAGTTTTCACATGCTCATGATCATATCCATTGCATGTGTTATTGCACGAGTGTACTTCACTCAAATCAAAACTGATAGCCAAACTGTCCCTTTCACCCGTTATCTCAACTGGGTCTCCATTGGATCTAACATGCATGTAGTTAACCGTGGCGAATCTTCAGTTGCATGTGAGTTCACTGATTGTGAATTAATTAATAATTAATTGACTGAAATCTCACTAGTGCAAGTTTAGTTACAACTAGTACAATTGGGCTTAACTCACTTAACTGTGTTAAACTACTTCACAACTCTCATAACTACACTTATAACTCTGTTACAACTTCAAGTCACTCAATTATACATGAGATAATAGATTAATATTTATTGTCCAATTTATTTAAGGGAAAAGTAAATTAGACACATGTTTCTTGTTGACTTTTCAACACCAAGCATTAATCATATGAACAATTAAACAACCATACTGCACAAAGCAAACATAACACAAGATATACGTGGTTCACCCCTAGCATGGGGCTACGTCCACCAAATCTTCTTCTCTTTTATTATCTTCTGTCAATCTTCTACATGCACAGAGCCACGAGATCCTACTTCGCATAGGACATGAGATCTGCACGTACTCCGCTAGATCCTCCTTCCCCAAGCTAGATCACAACAAAAATCCTTTACACAGTCTCTTATAGTCACTTGCACTTAGCCTTGCAAGCTTCTCACAGTATGCACAAAGCATGTACAACTACCACTTGCACTTAGCATATCATCACACAAATGTCTATATCATCCTTCGCGCTCCTTATTACATCGCCTAGGTATCTGTTTATACATTACAAAGTGGGCCTAAACATGGGTAAACCCATGGGCTGACATCCTCATACCCGTTACATAAGCCCAAAACCCAAAAATCCCTAAACAAGGGGCCAATATCCCGCGATCTCCACTTCGACTTGTGCTCCGCCTTCGACAGCCTGTCGAAGTCCCAAAATAGGTCAAACATGACCAAGGATCCTCAAAACTTGGTCAAGGGCCAACAACCAACAATCTTACAACAAAGATAAATAGAACCTACGCCGGGGAATTCCTTAGCAAGATGTCCTGGTCTTTTCAAATTATAGCACAATTTCAATCCTCTTTTTCTTTTAAATGTTCCCCAACCTCTTATTTACTACGCACTAGGATCACAGTGTTGGACCTGCACTCAACACATTTTTTTTCTAGGTTCCTGCATCCACTTATTAGTCCAAAAATTCTTTCTATGCATAGGAATAACATATCTTTCTTCAATTCTATTAACTTTACTCAGATCAACTCTTTCTTTCAACTACGCCCTAGCCTTTGGACTAGGACAAAATCTGTTAAACATACTTAAATTCAAGCTTTCAAAAAAAAAAAATTCACTTATCAAAGAACAAAGGTTTACCTCTTTTACGGTCTTACCTCTTTTTCTTCAAATCAGATTTATTTCTTAGCACAGAGCTTCGAAAGTCAAGTAGAGTATTGCGCACTTCAGTAGCAGATCTACGCACAAAGCTTCTCTTTTATTTACTTCCGTTCCCAACAATCATAGTTTTAGGTCCCGACAACAGAACAATTGTTGGCATAGGGGAAGACCCAGGGTTCAATGCTTAACAACGCACCAACAAAACCCTGAATACCGGCCCTTTCGGTGACACCTGTGAAGCAAGGGAAGTCTCACCTAAGGTAGAAGCAGGGGGGGTTATAGGACACAGGTGTCTGTAACCAAGTTGGGACACAGATCTATGATAATAACACTTCACAGGGTATTCTATTAACACTTAGAAAATGACATGCATTAGATTCCTAATCTTAGTAACATCGCATAACATACCCACAGATAGATCGGCACAGTAACAATAAACGATTATATATCCTAAGCACTTAGCATTGAGTTAGATCTAACGTTCATTTATCCTTAACACAAGTAAAGCACTAAGCAACGACATATCTATCTATCATACATAATAATCAAAGAACTGAGTAGATTCATAACATAAATAACACAAAGAAAAGCAAACCAAAGACACAAGATATACGTGGTTCACCCTAGTGTGGGGCTACATCCACTAACCTCTTTGCCTTCTTTATTATTCATCTGAATTTGACATTCATTCACTCTTGTGCACTAAGCCACATAGTCAATCTTCACATTAGATAGGAGATCTGCCAACTGAGCACCAGCTCCTCCTTCCAAAACTAGGTCAAGGCACATAGCCAATTCTCTGTCAAGCACAAATCCTTACTCACATACATTCCCTTGCACAAAGCTAATAACATTACTTGCACTTAGCTCCGAAGGCTTCTGAATACCCTTTTACAATACATTCTTACTTATTTATACTTTTACAATCCCTTACAATAAGGCCTAACATGGGAAAACCCCATGGGCCGACATCCCATAAACCCATTACAAAAACCCTAGAGACCCCTTACTGGGTCCACATAGCTCGCAAAATAAGTGATATCCGCGATCTCAGCTCTGCCTGGGTGCTCCTTCTTCGAACAATGTGTCAAAGTTCAAAATTGGTCCAAACCTAAACAAGGTTTCCTCAAAACTTGGTCGAGGGCCAACAGTAACAAAATTACAACAATTTAACATGTAGCATAAAGTTGAGGATTATGAATTGGGAATTGATGGAATTCTCTTGTACATAAACATAGTTTATGTACCCAATTCTCTTGAATTGAGGAGCGCAATTTTAAAAGAAATGCACAATGTACCTTATGCAGGACACCCAGGATATCATGAAACAATTTCGACAGTCAATCTAGCCAATATTATTGGCCAGGCATGAAGAGGGAAATTGTTTAATACATAGCTAAATGCTTGGAGTGTCAAAATTTAAAGGTTGAGCACAGACACCCAACTCGTTTTCTACAACCATTACCCATTCCTGAGTGGAAATGGGAAGTTGTAACAATGGATTTCATCATAGGATTGCCTAGAACAAGAAAGCAACATGATGCAATCATGGTGGTGGTGGAAAAGCTTACTAAAGTTGCCCATTTTATCCCATTGAAGACTACTTACAAGGAAACCAATGTTGCTGATATTTATATGAGGGAAGTAGCATGCTTGCATGGCATACCCAAGACAATTGTGTCTGACAAAGACCTAAATTTTACCTCAAATCTTTGGAAGGGGTTATTCAAAGGGTTCATAACAAATATGAACTTCAACACAACATATCATCCTGAGACAGACGAGAAAATAGAGAGGGTGAACCAAGTGATAGAGGATATGTTAAGGATGTATGTGATGGAAAAACCATCTAAATGTGAAGATTATCTACACTTGGTAGAATTTTCTTACAACAATGGGTATCAAGCATCACTGAAGATGAGCCTGTTTGAGGCACTTTATGGCAGAAAGTGCAACACCCCAATAAGCTGGGACAACCCATCTGATAGGGCAGTGGTTGGGCCAGAGTTGCTCAAGGAAATGGAAGAGAAAATGTTGAAGATTGAACATAATTTGAAGGCTGCCCAAGACAGGAAGAAAAACTATGCTAATAAGAACATAAATCACAGGGAATTTAAAGTGGGTGATCATGTTTTCTTTAAGGTGAAAGCAAACAAAAGTTCCTTGAAGTTGGGAAGCTATTCCAAGTTGGCAGTCAGATATTGTGGGCCGTTTGAAATCCTAGAGAGGATAGGTCCAATAGCATATATGCTTGCATTGCCTGCATCTATGCCTATACAAACTGTATTTCATATGTCATTGCTTAAGAAATATATACTTGATGCTAATCATGTTATTGATTGGAATGTGATTCAGGTAGAGCATGGAAGCATTTTTCAGGTGCATCCAGTGCGCATACTGAACCGGAAAAGAAAGAAGCTCCAGAATCGAGCCATAGGGTTTGTAAAAGTCCATTGGACCTGGTATAATCCCGAGGACACAACATGGGAGCATGAAGATGCTATTTGGGCAGAGTACCCACATCTTATTAAATATTTTAGAAATCTTCTTGTTGTTGTGTGAATAAGTTGCACTGAGGATAGTGAAAAAATAAGGGGAGGGGATTGTAACACCCCAAGGCCGAGCCCCTGCTGAATTGTAATTATGTTTATAGGTTGGTGAGCCAAGTGTTTATAAGATGGAAGACTTATGTGTTTATTAGGCCGAAGAGCCTATATGCTAAGGCTAATGAGCCTGATTTTGTATATGTAAATACACATATCATTAATAAAATTACACCGCTACGTGTAGACCGACCATGAAGAAAGAGTTATGGGGGAGTAATCTCCACTAGGTAGGGTAAGGGAAGGGGCCAAGTGTCTAGTAATAGGGGCTACACTAGAGGGCTTACCTCTAAAGGGATAATGTTATATTATTATTTCCAAAAGTCTAAGGTTGACATAATCTGTGTTGTCCTAAGTTCCTAGGGAAAGGGAACGAGTGTTAAGTGGAGCTCATGCAGCTGCAGAAAGACATGTGTCAACCTGGGTGCATGCATTTTATAGCTGGGAAAGCCAAATCATTCAGGGTTCTCTCGCCATTCTCGCAAGTCTGCCATCTTACCCGATTCACCCATGGATTCACGCATTTGTTTTTGAGCCATTGCCTTCAACATCGACCTCGACATCATTCACACACCCTAGAACCTTCAGGCACCTTGAGCTACCCCGTAATTTTATAGTGAAGCACAATGCACCTGTGCCTTTCTTGAGTCTGTAACCTACCTTAACGATTTGTTGTTGCTACCCACACAGTTCCTTGATTGAGCATGGCTTGCTGCCATCATCTGATCTATACCGAGCTTGGTTGTTGCCATCGTCCTTACTTGAATTGACTTAGGAGTTGGACTAAGAAAGTAGGTTTTCATGCCTGTGGGTTTGAAGAGGCAGGTTGTTAGGCCCATGTACTGAAGAAGTAGGTTGCGAGACCTGTGAGAAACTCTCTCTAGGTGAGAGAGGTTTTTGGGGAAACTATTTTCCAAGAGGGATCCCAACGAAATCTATAGTGCTCTGAGAATTCATTTTCGACCTGTTGCTGAAGCCCTAGAAGGGAAGTGGGGAAGCCGAAGGACTATTGAGTAGAGAAGGGGCACACTTCCTGGGGTGGGACATGCATGTGGGGCATGAGAGGTTGTAGGTTGTTAGTGTGAGTTGGCTCCTGGGAGAATCCTTCTTATTGATCTGTGTGATTTTCTTGTTGTCCTTGCCAAGCCTAGGAATCCCTTGTCCAATGGAGTTTAGTCCTAGATCGAGGGTGACCCATTGTTGAGCATGATGAGAAGCATGGTATAAGGCTGGGAGGTTCATGGGAGGTATGCACATAGCTGGTGGTCATTTATTAAAATATACGTACCAAATCTCTGTTCTCTGTATGATGTGTATCTTGAAATCATGTTATAATGTCGTTAGAATTGTTTGTGTATAATGCCTATATATTTTAATGTTATTTCCGCATGAACAATGGCATGAAAAGAATGCTATAGTTGTTAATTTGCATTAGATAGATATGTATATAAATATATATGGTATCAGAGCATTATTTGGAGTAGTATGCCTCGACTTGGGTGGTTGGGGGTGTTACAAAATGGTATCATAGCAAGGAGAGACATCCACGAAGTGACATTGCCCGACCTGTTGGTGGCTGGGGACGTTACATATTTCCTAGACAAAGAATCATCCACCACATTCTCTTTTCCCTTATTATATATGATCTCATAACCATACCCAAACATATTAGTGACAAAATTATGTTTCTCTTGGGATGGAAATATCTATTCCAAAAAATTATTCAAACTATGATGGCCTATTTTGATCTAGAAATACCTCCCAATGAGGTATGCGTGCCAAGTATTATCTGCAAGAAGGATGAACATCATCTCTTTCTCATAAGTGGAATTTCCCAAATTTTTGTCACACAAGTGTTTATTGGTGAATGGTAGAGGGCACCACTCTTGTGTAAACATAACTCCAAGATCTCTTCCCAAAGTGCCACATTCCAAGAATTTTTTGTAGTGAAATTAGGCACAACTAAGTGATTTATATTATACATGGCTTCCATTAAAGACGAAAATGTGTTCTTGGAAGTCTCATTCCATTCAATTGAATTATTTTTTCCCAAGGTGGTTAAGGGTGTTGCAATTCACCCATAATTATTCCTAAACATAATAAGCTACGTAATATTTTCAAGATCTTGAGGCATGACCAATCCTGCATAGCCTCAATTTTCTTTGGATTCACTCATGCCCTATCTTGATTAACAATGTGTCCCAAGTGTTTGACCTCTAAAGAACAAAACGTTCATTTGGAACGTTTTAGGAATAACTAGTTGTCCTAGAGTATTTGTAAATATTTATTGACATGATCCACTTGTGCTTCCTAGGTTTTGTTATTTATTAATATATCATCAAATAATCCAAGCAAAAAATTGCACATGAATGGATGAAAAATATTTTTCATGAGTATTTAAAAGGTGGATGGGACATTGGAAATACCAAGGGACATCACTAAAAACTCATAATGTCTTTCATATGTGAGGAAGGTTTTCTTAGGAATGTCGACCTCCTTCATCTAGATTTGGTGGTCTCTTGAGTGAATTCCCAATTAAGTGAATAAATTGGCACCATGAAGGTCATCCAATAGATGATCAATAGCTTGGATGAGATATTTGTATTTGATAGTCAACTTGTTGAGAGCACAAAGTCACGACTCATGTGCAAATTTGCCTCTTTCTTCAAGATCATGACCATGGGTGGCAAGTATGGGTTAGTATTGGATGGATGACACCTACCTCCAAAATATCCTAAATAATGTTTTTAATTTCATTATTCTATGTAAAAGGGTTCCTATAAGGATACACTATGGTGTTTGACTTCCTATAATTAGCAAAATGCCATGATGATGCCCACCATGGGAAGGTAGTAATCCATAGACTATTTTTAAGACATGTTAATGCTTAGTTAGGATTGAATACAAATCGAGGTGAATTTCTTATGGGGGAATATGAATAAATTAGATGGCATTGAATTGGAAAGTAATGCTGGTGTGGCCTTTATTTAATAGTTTTTCCATATGGTGAGAGATGATAATTTTGGAGGAGTTGGACTTGAACCCCTTGATGGTATTGTTATTACCCTCCTTAGTGAATCTAATGTACAAGTCTTGGAAATCCATGGTAACCAGGCCTAATTTTCTTAACCATTGTGCTCCTAGCATGATATCATAGCCACCCATTTCAATAGAAAACATGTGGTATTTGAGATTATAGTCCCCCCATTTGAAGTCATCATTCTCAAATTTTCCACCACATTTCATCATTCCACGATTAGCTACCATGATTTGAAAATTATACACCACATGGACATATCGTTGGATTTTTTTTGTCACTCTTTGATGGATAAAATTGTGTGTTTTTCCAATATCAATTAGGACAATCACCTTTCAATTCTTGATGTATCGATCTGTGGAGTTGAAATACTTGATAAATCATGGAAGGAAATTTAGGGCTCCTCCTAAGGAGGCTTCATGGCGGCTTCATCTCGAGGAAGGGTGTGGGATCTCTGGTTCTAGGTTGAGAGTTTCATCCTCAAAAGTCTTCTCTCATAACAATTACGTGCTTTGAAATACCTCTCATAAAAATTATAACAAACTTTGAGGTGTTGGCATTCAATTTCTTCTTCCTGGTTCAACTTGTTGACCCTTAAGGGATGAGGGTATGAAGAGATGGTGGTAGGTTCCAAAGGAAGTTATGATCAACAAATAAAAATGATTCTTTTCTCTATGGATTGGCCATTATTTGCACTTCTTGAGATTTTTGAAAGGCCTCCAACTAAGTAGTTGGGTTCACCATTAAGACCTAGTCTTGGATCTCCTCTTTTAGGCCACTTGTAAAACATTCTTTAAGGAAAATAATTTCTCATTACTTATATGTGGATTTCCAATTTCTTGAAAGGAACGATAAAGTGTTCAACTATGCATGTTTGGGGTATCTTATTCCACCTTCCCAAATAATGAGTATCTATTTCAAAGTGAGCATAGATGGCCTTCAGAAACTAGATCCAAGAAAGGTACCCACCATAGGAATTCTTATGCCATTGTCACCATTTACAACATTCCGTATCCAAGTTCATCATTCCCTCTCTATGTTTATTTAGGTCATCATTAATTCCTTGGAGAGAGAAATAATGTTCCATTTGGGTAACCCAACTGGTGGGATTTGAACCATCAAAATTGTTCAGGACTTTTGGGAAGTCCGTGCCACATATTGGGTTGATTGTATTTAAAGTGTGGATCCAAGTGATGCATATTTCCATTACAAATTCACCTCCTTCATGTTTCCTTAGTGTATCCGATTGAATTTCATTTCTTTTGAGAACTACAACAAGGTGGGTTTTGATGTCTTGAAACTCATTTTTTAGTTCACCAAACTTATACTCAAACTTAGTGTCAACATTGGTGACTTTAATGTCCAGGCCATTGAGTTTTTTCACATTTATATTTGTCTTTGTGATCATGGTGACCAAAGTATTGATCTGGTTATCTAGGGTAGAGTTTCTAGTAAATGTCATTGCCATTGGGGTTTCCCAAAAAGGTTATTTGATAATTATACCAATGCAAGTATCTCCTTGTAAGGACACTATAGAGATAGGGAACTTATAGTGATATGATGAGGTCCACAAAAAAGGGCTTTTGGAGAGTTATACGAATGTGATCAATTTTGTGCAAGGAGTATTTTGAGATAGGTCTTACACAAATGTATTGGAAGGAGTCACGACCCACACATTTTTTTTAAACTATGGTAGGAGTATTAAACTTGGTTGAGTATTATTGTGTTAATAAATTTCCAAAATTCTTGATATTCTAGCAAAATTGTTTTTACTATTGCTCATTTTGTAGAGGCTATGGTTGGCAAGGTCCTAAGGTCATAAGAGTGTTAAGTGTTATAATTATCTAATATACCTAAGTGTTTCTAACAATAGTACTTGAATGAATATTTCATAGCACAAACAAAGGAGCATAGACCATAAATATAACCACACTACGAATTCCATGATATGTGAGAGTGATCTTCCAAAGTGTCATTCTTAGTGTACAATAGAAACAAGATGGATAAGAAGCCTATGTATGGAGATACACCTATCTCCAAGTGCACCTAGAGGGATTATGATATACCATAGGGTACGTGGAAGATAAAATTTGTAGACATATTTTGTCTGTTGTAGTACTACTCAAAGGGATACCAATAGAGGTTTAAAAGGTGTGCAACCAGGTGACACATCTTACATTCATTACATGCATTTTCCCCTAACCATGGGTTTACCTAATGAACAGCCGATCTTTGTGTCAAACAATGTTGAAATTTTTTTGTAGCCTAAAAATTAAATCTAAAATTTGGGCGTGTGCTCGCCTAGAAAGAGTGTTAATACCACTTGTAATGTACTTAATGGAAAAAATGGAAAAAACATCAATAATATTTAGAGAAATGTAAGTGCAAAAAATAAAATACAAGAGATAGTGAGATTCAACTTGCAAAATATAACCCTTGTATTGTTAATTCCAGAAGAGAGCGCAATATTCATGGCCCCCTTTGGGGGAGAACTTCCTCGATAAAATATTGTAACACTTCCAGGTTCTTCCATTAATTTGGAATCCATTTCTAGTGC
>SNQJ01S0001135.1:234652-252524 GCA_010110895.2 Picea sitchensis
GATGTTCTTGAAATCTATGTATCCAATATTAGATTTCATAATTTTTTATAGGTTTACTTTGTACTTCACATCATTGGCCAACAACTTTCTTCCTTGTAACTAGCCTTTTCTTATTCAGACCCACATGCAGGACATAACTTGCTCTATTATTATGCACATTTTTTTGAAAAACAAATTTGTTATGTGACAGGAGAAGTAACCACTTGAATGTAGTAGCTCCCATCGGACTATTTTATGATAACTGAATCATTATGTAATATCAATGCCACGTGGATATCTGTAGAAAAGTGTTGGAAAGTTCAATTCCTCAGTGAATTTGTCCTTGAATATTCCAAGTGGACGATGCCCCTTGCCAAGTGCGATTTCGACAATTTTGTCTTGCAAGCCACAAATGCACTGTGAATCAGTGAACCCATGGACCAATGTTTCAGCAGGTGTTTCATTCTCTGATTCATCACTTGTATCAGAATCACTAGGATTTTCGAGAGTCTTTGTAGAGTTGCCATGTTCTTCTGCGAGAACACTGATCCAGTTGGCATTTATACAAATGTTCTTTGCTTTGTACAGGGCCCTCGAACATAATTCCTTTAATGCTTTCATAACAACATGCACACACACTTTGCCTGTCTGATACACATTTTTGTATTGCAAGCATATTTTTAGAGCCACAACGATTGTAATTGTATTGTTAATGAACTGTGGCAACGCTTTTTCTAGAACATCTAGCTGAACAGGCACATTAATAATTGATCATGTTAAGCCCATATGGGGTCGCTTATATCCCCAAGGTCTGATTTGAGCAAATGCAATTCGCAGAGAGACAAGTCTCTCCTCAAGTTCTGTAAGTGCACTTACATCTTCTAGTGGTGTATTACATCTTATTCGGTCAGGGGTTGCAAACTGTGGCAATTTTCCATTTTCAAGCAATCGTTTGCATGGAAGACAAACTTTCTCACTGGAAAATGGTTTATCGTGGGTTGTCAGCTAGAGGTATTCTACTTGCAAAGCAGGCATGAAAGACTTACTATTTTTTGAAAAATTCAATTGTTCACAAATTGCACATGCAATGGAAGGAGTGTCTTTCATTTGTTTCATGTAGGTCTGTCTTGCATTTTTTTTTCGCAGGGAAGTATGGGTAGAAACTATTTCCTGTTTTTCATGTACACCACGAACTGCCACAGTTGCATGACCATTCTGGGATATGCAATTGCACATGTTTATGTTATGTTCTGCACGAACAAATTTCTTTACATTGTCATATGTGAGTTTCTCTCTAAAAGGAAGTGTAGCAATGTATTTTTTTCTCTCGCGCATGACCTTTTTCAAGTTGTGGTAACTTACTCTATGTTTCTTGCGCAAGGGCGGGATGACCCAGTGGAAATTGGGATGAATTTCACTCTCACCCAGTTTCTCAGAAACTATTTTACGTTTTTTTTTCAAGGCCTCTATTTGCTTATCAAAAGTCGAACGAATTTGACGAATAATTTTTTTCAAATTGTGATAACTTACTCTACGTTTTTTGTTTAAGCCCTCTATGGCCTCATCACAACTGAAATGAATTGTACGCATGTTTTTTTTGTTTAATCCTTGTCTGCCCATATTGCAACCAGGAGGACTCTCGTTTTCACTAAAAAACATTCCACGCATATGCAGATTCGATGCCGTTTGGGTGGCATGCGCACTCAACCCTGAACTACTGATATCTCCAAGCAAAGGTTCATAATGAATATGTGTTGTATCTGTTTTCAATGACAGGATGTGAATTGTTCGATCGTAATTTGAATCGATAACCCAGGAATGGTCAGTGCCAGCTGGCAAGGCCGACCAAACCTGGATCTTCACCCTAAATACCATAGACAACCATTGCAAACAGAATCTGCAACCCTCCATATTCCCTTCTTCATATGGAAGCACCATGTTCACAAGGTATTCCTGCCAACTTCCAACTGTCGACATATTTTCCACGAGATATGGGCAAAGGTGTTGATGAAAGCACCTAAAAGCTTGTTCGTTGCCGCCTATAACTGCATTACAGAAGGACTGTACAGTGTAAAGACACAGCGACTGAACATCGAACTTGGCTTCTACCAAACAAAAAATTGCATTAAACATACTATCTCCACAACTAGACACAACATTTGTTGCCAGCTGTAAACCATAGCAATCTATGCCATCCAAAATCTGTTTCCATTGCGATTGAAGGTCTTTGCAAATAACAGACAAGTAGATATGAGGACCTTCTATATTGCATATGGACATTTTTTTGTACAACAATGGTTCATAATGGCCACCGACGACATCGACATCATGGAACAAGATGCAATATGGATTGTCGATGCAATTTTGTTGAATAGTAGATATCTTTTTTTTCTTGTCAATGACCATATGCCAATTGATATATTCAGCCAGTTAGATAGCCATCGAATACAAAATGTATCTCCCCAAAGTCCCCTCTGATGTGTAGGTAGAACTAGAGATGCAAACAACCGCATATTTGAAAAATAGGTAGCCACATCATGTATTCCATGCAACTACCAAAGAAAATCAGATTCCAGTTTGTATTCATAGGACTGCAAAGCCTCAACATCGCCATTTTTAAAACATGCCAAGAAATAATCTATCAATCCTTTGAGCAGCTTGGTCGACGAATATCGGAAATGCAATAGAACCTGTAATGTATCGAAAAGGCAATCCCCAACAGTATACGCGAATGCATCCAATCTAAAAAGGCCATTCCTATGCAAAACCACGTCAATGCTATCATGTACAATGGACTGTGTATATTTTTCATACGACTCAACATCTATTACCTCTTTCATCTTTTCAACTGTCATTTTGAAGTTGTTTGCTAGATACTTTCAGTTTCTATCAAAACAGAGAAAAGCACAGGCAAAAAATAAAAACCAGCAAAATAAAAAAGAAAAACAAAATAGTGCACCAATCCCTGTATGTATCTTTAAACCTTCTTCTTCTCAACTTGAATCCCCGCTAGTTCCCATAGCAGATGAGAAGAAAACAGATCGACACTGGAAACTGAACCAAACAGAAGAAAGACCGCAAAAAAATAAAACCATAACTTAATTCAGCAGAAAGAAAATAGGCAAATGCAGTTTTTCGGCTCACAGAGTAGAAGCATACACTGCATCTACACCCCGCTCGATGGTGCCCTCTTCTGATAGCTCCCAACTACTTTTCGTAAATCCCTCTGCATTGTAATTTTCGGAAAAACTATGGATGCGACATCCGCCATATGAAGACGCATTGTTTCCAGGAACAAAAACTAAGAGCATAGACAAAAATGGTCTGGAACAGAATATTGAAAATCAGCAAGAACATGGAAACTTACCCGTCAACAAAGGATGAGAAGACCTCAGTGCCAAAGAAAATGCAAACCGCAACAACATGTCCAACAACTTGCAAAGTTGAAGAACAACAAACCAGTGAACAACCACAAAGAGCTCGAACTGCAAGTGCAAGACCTCAACTTTGCAAAGTTGAATCAAACAAGAATCATAATCATGGAACGAAACAACGAACAAGGATGGAGCACAAGAGCAAGGATGTCGGGCATGAACAAAACTCTATTGCAAGGCATCTGTACAATAAACATTTAAGACTGGTAGAGCTCTTAGGTAAACAGTTAAGACAGTAAGGACCATCGAAAGGCGCAGGCCTGTGCAACCATTTAAGAAAAGATGCAGTGTGGCATGACTGTTCTCTCGAAGCACGCAACAATAAAGAAAAAATTAGACATAGCAATATCATGGAGAATGTATTCCACCCAACATAAAATGCTAAGGGAAACATTCGAATTAATACTAGCATTAATCTACGTTCCACGAATGCATAACAAAATTTATGATTCAAAAAGACCATATACTACCAAATACTTTGGAAATGCAAACATATTTTACATTGGGAATAGTGAAGGCGGTAATAAGACCTCCAATCCGTTGTCCAATCAGATTTTGACAAACATGATATTTTTTATTATATAAAAATCAATATTTTCACTTCCCTTGTTCCAACAATAGACAATAGGGAAATATTTATGGTCAACGCACAAGCTAATGCCAGGTCAACGATTTATCGATGGCTATAGTCCCTCTATGCCTAGAGCAGGGACTAATAACACCTAACTTATTAAAATCAAAATTTCTATAAAACTTTATTTTAATAATAATAATAATAATATTTTAAGTACTAATAAAATAAAATATATTGAATCTAATAGTTAAAAACATATGTTTTTTAAACTTTAGTAACTTTAAAAATAGATTATTATTATTATTATTATTAATAAAAATCCACACAAATTTCATTAAAAAAAATTATTATTAACAAAAACATAAATACTTTCCACAATAAATAAATATTTTTTTATTTATTAAAAACATAAATACTTTCCACAATAAATTATATATTAATAGGAATCCAAAGAATGATCGATCATTCATTGCACTTGTGACAAAACAAAAAAGAAAACGATTCCTTCCTTGGGAGTCGGCTGTTTTGACAAATGGCGGGCCTTTCAGAGAATCGAATATAAAGTCCGAACCTCACATGAATGTGACTACCGCTCCTCATCCGAAACATTAGGGTTTATAAATATGGTTATTATCACTTCATCTGCACTGTGTGGCGCTTACCTTTGACGTATAATGAAACCTTTACGAATATCGCAGTATTATCCCCACCCGAAAAAACGGCTGGTCACTTCTCTATAAACTTGTTTCCAAACTGCACGTTACTTTGCCTAAGCTAAAGCAATACAGTGGATCATACAATAGTCAGGTCAGGTATAAGAATTCTGATGACCTTAGTATGGTCACAGTGTTTTTTTCTGAAATAATCAAAAGTATATTTACAGCCAATGACGGTGTTCAGGGTAGATTTTTATATTTACAGCTTATGAAACTGTTCAGGGCAGATATCTACTTACATGGCTTTAAACTCAAGGTCTTAATAACAGAACTTAAAATTAATTTGTATTCCATTAGTTTTTTTCCACTAGAAAAATGCTCTTTATATTCAAAAGGATATAAAAGTTTACAAGTGTCGATTGTTCGAACCGAGGCAAAACAAGGAGAAATTTGCTAAACATTTGAATTCATCCAACAATGGCCCGACATTCAAGGCGAATAAGCAACTATGCTCAATCAAAATGTTAGGAATATGCCTAATCAGAGCATGATCCTGTATGCAGGTCCTTCATTGCCGTCCTCCCAAATTGAAAAACAAATTTGGCTCGGAGGGAGGAGCAATGCTTTTTTAGAGAGGGAGTCTGCCTCGCTGTTTTCCTCTCTGAAAATATGCTGAAAGGTGAGCTTTCTGAAAAGTTGAGAAGCATCTATGGTCCTATCTTTCCAGCAAGTAAGGGCTGCCACCCGGAAGTCGACAAGTCTGTTCAGCCAATCGATAGTACTCTTAGAGTCACCAAGGAGTAACAAGACATCGGTGTAACGGCTGGCCAGAACTAGAGAAGTCCAAGCTCCTAAAAGCTCTGCCTTTGTGTTAGATCCTTGACCGCAGTTCAATGTCCAGCGAATGCAAGTGTGGGGGTTTAAAGCTATTTTCCCCCCAACTCCACAAAGCGCGCCCCCTTGTTGAGAGGCCCCGTCGAACCAGGCCACCGCCCTGTCGATTGGAATGAGAAAAGGATGCCGATCCGGAGACTTGACCTGTGGAGGCTTGTCAACTTTGTTTGCCTCTGCCAGAATGAGGGAAGAAACATAGAGAAAAGAAGGCTTCTTATCATTGAATATAGCTGCATTTCTGGACAGCCAGACTTGCCAGCACAGATGGATCGAAAGCACAGACTGCGCGTTGTTGTTAAGGAACCAGTTTTGGAAGCAGGCTTGCACACTGTTACCCGTCCAATGCGAGGAGAAATTTAGAGCGGATGAGATATGCGCCCAGATCGCTCGGGTGAAAGGGCAAAGGATAAATACATGCAAAGTTGATTCGCTGTCATGATTGCAAAGAGAACATCGGTTCGGGCTCTCCCAGCCGCGCGCTTGTAATTTGTCCCAAAACAAAAGTTTATTTTCCAGCAGGAGCCAAGCGAACAACTTGAGTTTTAATGGACAAATATCCCTCCAAATCCTCTGTCTCCAGTTGGAAGATATCGGTTTCCAGGTAAGGGCGGCCAAGGCTTGGTAAAATTTTTTTGCAGATAGTTGACCTGATCTGTCTCCGCCCGTCCAGATGAGGGAGTCTGATTTTGATTGCAATCTCACGCCAGATTCTTTGAGAAGTTGAGTGAAATCATCCCATTCGACCTTGAGGTCCAATTCCAACTGTAGCTCCGATCCGCTCAGCCAAGAGTCGCCAAGTGGCCCTCCTTTGGACGGGCGATAGAATTGGTGTAGGTAAAGAAGATTCTTATCTTGGAGGTGTGCACGAAGAGGAGGTGAAAGGATAGCTTTCTTGCCTAATCCCAGAATGCAGTCGCTGTCGACTTCGATCAAAAGGCCATTTCCAGGATTCCACGAAAGCCAATTTAATATGATCGGAAGAGTGGAAGATAAATTATTCCAAGATTGTGAGCCTTTTATAGGACTAACCTCCGCGAATCTGATCCAAATATGGACCGGAAGATGGTGGAGATACTTTGCTTTGATTACATTGCTCCAAAGACCTGGTTTTGTTAATAATCTCCAAAAGGTGTTAGTCGAAAGTGCCTTGTGGAAGAGAGGCAGGTATTTGAGGCCCCAACCTCCCATCAACTTCGGTTTGGAAAGATCCTCCCATTTGTAGAGGTGAAAGCTTCTGTTCTTCTTACTGCCAGACCAGAGGAAAGAAAAAATGAGTTGTCGGAGCTTCGTCAAAACGGAGGCTGGGAAGTGGGCTAAAGCCATCCAATAGATCGGGAGGCTTTCCAGCACCGCTTTTATCAGAATATATCTTCCCCCCATAGAGAGAAATCTGTGCTTCCAATTGAGAATTCTGCCTTCAAAAATGTCTATGAGCCATGTCCAATCTTTATTTGTGTATCTGGAGGATTTTAAGAAGTATCCTAAGTAAGAAAAGCCCTCCTCAAGTGCGAGGAAACCAATTCCAAAAATCTCTTTTAATTCAAGTTTCAAGGAGTCCTGCACATTTGAATGCAAGAAGATGGATTTAGTGGCATTGAGTTCTAAACCTGAAACATCACAAAAAGAACAAAGAATCGAATGTATGATAGACCATTCGGCAAAATTTGCATTTGTCAAGATCAGCACGTCATCAGCAAAAAAGATATGTAGAATATAAGTCAGTCCAGCCACTTTTACTCCTTTCAAGAGTCCCTCTGCTTGTTTGTTTTTGAGTAAGATGCTGAGACCTTCCATGATCAAGATGAAAAGGAGAGGGGAGAGTGAGCATCCCTGCCGGAGTCCTCTCTCGCAATGAAAAGCCTTTGTAGCTTCACCATTAATCAGAATAGCCAGGGTTGCCGAGGAAATACAGCCCATTATCCAATTTGTTGTTATAGTGCTGAAACCGCTCTGGATAAGAATGAGATGCAGAAAATTCCAATTTATGCAGTCAAAATCTTTTTTAAGATCCAGCTTTAGGAGAATGGCTTTCAGTTTTTTTGTCTTAATATTGTGGATGCACTCTTGTGCAACGCCAACCGCATCAAGAATCTGTCTTCCTTTGAGGAAGCCAAGCTGTTCTTCAGAAAGAGCCTGAGAGAGATAAGGCCGAAGTCTTCCGGCAATGAGTTTAAAGATAATTTTGTAACAAAGGTTGCAGAGCGAAATAGGGCGGAAATATTTGAAATGCTTGGGAAAATTTGCTTTTGGAATCAAAACAACAAAGGTTTTATTCAGCTGGGGACTTACTTTCCCTCTTCTTCTCAAATCTTCAACCACATCAAGAATGTCCTGGCCCATAAGGTCGAAAAAATGTAGGAAAAGTTCTACCGACCAGCCATCGAGTCCTGGGCTTTTCTCCCTCTTAAAACTTTTAATAACCTCATATAGTTCCTCCTTAGAACAGGGGGATTGTATCAATTGAGCCTCCTCTTGTGATACCATCCTTGGAAAGAGGCTGGCTGAAGCTGCCTGCGCTGCCAAAGAAGGAGCTGGATGTGCTTGGTAACAAGTTTTATAGTGTGTGAAGGCCGTCGACTTGATCTTTGCCCCCTGTGCAAGGATGACACGCACAAATCGAGAAATGGTCCAAATTTTTATTGTACTCCACTAGTTATATTATAGATAGTTCTATCCTTTAATCTAGGCAGCGTTAAAATATTTAATAAAAATTGCACTCCTCAACAACCTAATACTCAGTATATATCTTCCTCTAATTTCATTTCATTTCATTACACTGATAAGTAACAGTTATAAAGTTAGTGAAAAACATTACACTCTCAACTTTATTCACCTATTTTATAGAAACTTTCCTGAGATCCACTTAATCCCAGGAGTAGTGCACTAGAGAATCAGAAGGATCAATGTAAATATATTATATTTTTCAAATGAAAGCCTGAGTTTCTGGCCATTTTCTAGGTATTGTTTTCTAGAAATTGTTGGATCTGTAAATTTGAGTAATTATGTTGGATTTGTAAATTTGAGTAATTAAGTCTGTTCCAACTTCCAACTTTATATAACTATACTCCAATTTCAGTGAAAACTGCCAAAAAAAAATAAAATGATAAGGTTCAACCCTTACCAAACTATATCTTAAGCACAAAGTTTTTCATTACCAAACTATCCTAAGCACAAAGTTTTTCATTTTTTCAGGAGATAAGGTTCAGATTTAAGATCCAAATTTCAAAATAATATAGTTTGTCAAATTTAATTGTTTTGACAATTCCATTGACTGTTTTCACAGTTTTAATAAAAAATATTAACTATTAATTTTCTCAAATTTAAACAAATTATTATTTTTTATTATTGAAAAATGATCATTTAATAAAACATTTAACCTACAACTTTGACACACAACAATTCCATCACATTCTTAACTGTATCTGTCGAACAACAATTCCGTCCCTATCGTTGTGAATCGGTCCATACCAAACCATCTTGAGCACAAAGTTTTTCGCTGTTGAAATAATTGAATGCAAACACTGAAAATGGTGGTTGCAACTTGCAATTGCCCCCACAAGCTAGCCCCCACGCACGAGTGGGTTCAAAGGTACACGACATAGATGCAACTTGCAATTGCTCCCACAAGCTAGCCCCCACGCACGAGTGGGTTCAAAGGTACACGACATAGAATTGGCTTGATTGTTTTTCAATGAAGGGTATACGACATAGAACTGGCTGGATTAATTTTCCTGACATCTAGCAGCAGTAATGGAATCTAATTCTATGTCTTTAGAAAAAAAGTATTTTTAACGTCCACGAGGTTAAAAATAGTTTATGGGACAGATTGTTTTTCCATCTGGCTTTTGTTTCGGCCCTTTTCCTGTGAAGTTTTACAATAACGGCTCCTAGCTTCTCGACAAACTCTTTGCTGAATAGATTATTCCAAGAACTAGCTGCCAGAATACCTGCATAATTTTCCCCGCTGTCTTTGAGGGCCTTACATTCTAAAATGAAATGTTTTTCTGTTTCCACATTTCTGGAAGAGAACAAAATACACACTCTTTTCTCCCACATAATCAATAACTGCCGAGTAAAGCACCATTACTTTTTATATACCACATGTTTAAAGTATGTTTGAAAAGATTTTTTGACATTTTATGGGTTTATTTTCAGATCAATTTTACTTGAAATCCAAATTTGAGTGATTAAGTTTGCATAATTCGAGTGTCTTGAAGATTTTTAAACATGTTGAACCTATTTATACATTAAAAAAATGCAATTTAAACAATAGAAAATGGTGATTTCGCTGTGAGAATATTAAAAAGATTAAATGTTGCGGTAGTTTAAAGTTTCTACCTTCTGAAATTTTTCTTATGATTTTGCCTGAAATCAGTGAAGAATAGTTGGATTTGCAGATTTGAGTGGCTAAGTTTGTGTAATCTAAGTAGGGTTTTCAAAAATACAATTTAAACAACAAAAAGTAATGATTTTGTCCAAATTTACATTGTCAATTCCAACAAAAAAATCTCAAAAAAATAAATGTTTAGAAAATACTGTACTACTACATCATTATTCATCATTATTGTAGCGTGCTACATCATTATTGTGACCCATATGGATCGTTTGATGTACTGCAGAAAAGTTGGCCACTGAACAGGCTGTCCAGGATGAGATTTTGGTGTTAATGTTTATTTCATAAAACATGCTCGAAACATTTTCGGAGAATTCGGAACCTGTAACAGTTTTTTGCATGTTGATGACGTGGGCAAAATCTGGTCACCTCTGGTAACAGTTTCTTAAATTATTTATATTTTTAGGACATACGTTTTGATACATACATTCAATGTGAAATGAAATATATATGATATATAAAAATATGGTATTTTAAATGTTTTATTTTTGGTTTGATGATTTATTTAGTTTGATTTTGTTCAAAATTTGGAATTTGGTGAGTAATGATTGGATCTGTAAATTTGAAAGGTTAATTTTGTATAATCTAAATGTTATAGGTTTTTCAGCAAACTGAAGTTATTTATATTTAAAAAAATACAATTTAAATAACAAAAAATAACAATTTTATCCAAATTTACATCCCTAAATTCAAACCAAAAAATCCCTAAAATAAAACTTCTAATCTATTAAATTTTAGCCAATAAACGTTTAGCCGACTTTAAAAAAAACTTAAAATATATATAATTTAAAAATAAAAAATAAAAATCAAATGATTTGACTGCCGTAAAGTTCGGCATCACGAAAGCTCCGAGCGATTATGACAGTAGAGATAAGAGATGAGACACGTCCGCTTCTTTATCTGATGGGCAAGAAAGTAGGTCTCTGCTTTTGAGTGGTCTCTAGAAAGACAAGTCAGATAATGCTGAACTTGAACATATTCCATTCGCCTATATAACAAAACTAAATTCCATGCTGAGAACTCAATACCGGATATTTCTAGCAGACCAATTTCGTGATCATCAATCAACGATCTATCTCCTTCTGGAACGTTTGATCATGTAGAATTTCTCTAAAGCTTTTTCACTTCCGAATCTCTATGCATCTCTTTTTGATTAAGAAATTAAAATTAACAGCTGTTGTGTTACATCAATGGAGTGTTGTGCTTATCTGATATTTGATTTCAATTTGTATACAGACGATGAACAATGTTAAAGAGAAGCCACGCACCCATTCTCCATCCGCCGCTTTCCATGATGTTTGCAAGATGGAGAAAAAGGAATGTTTGGATAACTGCACGATGCTTTATCGTTCTACCTCAAATGATCTTCACAAGTTCGCAATCTTACACCAAGTGTTTGGAGCGTGCAACGTTATCAAATTGATTCAAGTAAGCTGCAACTATATGTTATGGCAGATTTTCTCCTTTTATAGTATTAAACCATCTTCACTTCAGATTGCCTTTCAATAATTCTAGATCATTTTAACCCCTGATCTCTTATATCTCTTTAGAAACCCCGTTAAAAGATCTTGAACATACAGCTGTTTAAAGAGATCCTGTCTGGAATTTGATCAATTTATGCTAACTTATTATACTACAATTTCTAACAGCACTCAGTACCGAGGACCAACAAATACAAGGGATAAATGGGATTTTTTTTTTAGAAATCAATGCCTTTTATATCTATTCCTCCCAGGGCTATCAAAGCATTTCGATCTCGTTTTTTTCAATGGAGATATGCTCAGCTGCCAGCTTCATCTTATAATCCGTTGCACTGTGGCAGGAACTTCCCTCGGACCAGGGACTTGAAGCAATAAATAGTATGGTCTACGAAGCAAGTGCAAGACTAGAGGATCCTGCATTCGGCTGTACAGGCATAATACAGCAGCTTCAACTCCAAATATCAGATCTGGAATCTCAAATAACTTCAACACAGACAGTGATCCAGAAAATACGTTCCCAGCAGGCCCAACTTCTGGCCTCTATCCCAGGATTCAACGATAAGTTTAATCCGGCAATCAGCACAATAAACGACGCTGATGAAGAAGACGAGGATTTATCCAATTCAAATCTAATGGATTGAAAATAAATAAACGACGCTGATGAAGAAGACGAGGATTTATCCAATTCAAATCTAATGGATTGAAAATAAATACCGAATGGATAGAGGAGCTTTGTTATTTGGTAGCGTCTTTATTTTTTAAATAAATAAAATGCCAAAATTACGTGATCCCCAAGTAAATTGATAAAATCCGATATCTAGTTTAATTAAGCATTAAAATGATTTGATCTATAGAGTTAGAACATAAGGAATTTGAATTTTCATTTTTGAAGAAAAAGATTAAAATGAAATGTAAATTTGTTTAGTGAGTTTAATGGTTAAGAACATGTGTTTTTTCCTAAAAGATTACAAGTTCAAATCTAGAAGGAGTAGGGTATGTATATCTCTGTAGATTTTACCAGTTAAATCGTTGAGAAAGAGATTTCATACACCAACCTTGATCTTAAAAATAGATTATTATTATTATTATGATTGTTAATTAGGATAGATTTAAGAATATATTTAAATTGATTTAAGGATATAAATATATTTAAGTTAGATTTTAAATTGATGTATGAAATTATTTGTTTGTATATATTTGATATTATATTTATATTAATTTATTTATTATTGATATTGTAAATAGATTTTTTTTTTTCTAAATTATTAATATAATTTAATTTTTATAAAATTATTTTTCTAAATTATTAATATAACTTTATTTATATTAAATTACTTGTTTTAAATTATTAATATAATTTTAATTATATATATATATATATATATAATATTTTTTTTATTAATTTTCTATAAAATATATTAATAAATGTATAAATTAGTTAGTAAGTCATCCCATGATACCTAACTAACTAACTAATCTAGATGATCAATACATGCACTGAATATGGATAATCATCAAATTTAACAACATATAAAAAGTAATTCCATTGTAACATTTGATACTTGCTTTTGATTTCTATAAAATATGGGGAAAATAGTTTGTAGGACTTAGGTGTAAGAGCTCTAAGCACGGCAGTTGTAACATACTTTCAAATGATTTGTTTTAGATTTGATTTCTAGATTTAAGAGATATTAATTTCAATGTTATTAATAATGTGTTGACATGAGCTTTTACCTTGGCTAAGGTTCAACGATTTTTTTTTAAGACTAATATGTATAATTAAATATTATTTTTAATGTGCTTTATTTTAATTGCAAGAATGAAATATAATTTAAACTAATGTAATATAATGCAATAAATTTATTGAGATGTAAGTGGAGAATGAAATAATGCAATGTAGAAGTAATCTTATTTTAAATCCTATACTAGGAGCAAGACAATGCAAGATGGAAATGCAACAAGTAATAGAGAGAATTGTCTACCACTATTGTCAAAATGGATCTCAATTGAACCAACTCAACTCCTTTCTAAAGTGACATAACCCAATTGCTATATAGAGTTTCTTTCTTTAGAAATAACCAATAACCAAGTTAAAATGAACCATTCATACACAAACCATAGCAAGAATGGTCTACAACTAGGGTTAGTAACATAGTTAGTCATTGTAGGTTTTGGAAAATAGTCCACTGCCACCATGAAAATACCTACTTCAAATTAGTTAAAAAACTAAGATGAAATGAAATAAGATTAGACTTATAACAATAGGGAGAATAGACCACCAACTAATGTATATGCATAAACATAAATTTTGAGGAACTGAGAATAGTCTACAAGCTATTGAGAGGCTCCATGTTTTGTATCAAATGCGAGAAAGCATAAAAAGTAAGTGAGAATGAACACAATAATGGGATAGTAGTCCACAAGTTAGAATGCTTACACTCACAAGAATGAAGAAAAATAGAAGAGAAGAGAACAACCCACAACTTAACATGGTGTTGCAAAAGTATGAATACAATTAGCGAACAACAATTTCTTTATTAGCATACAAAGATAGCTTACAATTCCAAAAAGAGAACTTTTATCTTGTTGGTAATGGTTCTACTTATAAGTGCAATTGGTGGTTATGAGCATTTCAACTTCCTACTCTTCAAATACCCGATGTGACCCTTGAGCTTCTAGTTCTTAAATTATTACAAACTTTGTCTTATTCTCACTTTGACTATTCAAAATGGTTGTGATCTAGTATTTGTTTCATAAAATTGAGAAATTACAATCTTTCCACACTCTTGTGAGACTTTCAAAGATAAACACTAACTCAAGACAATCACTCTTATCCATTAAATGTCGAAAGAAACTGACTCCTCGTTAAATGAGGTTTTAGACTCCTTGATACCTTACCTGCGTGACCACTCTACTAATGTCTCACTGCCTGTCTATTTGGGGAAGTCTTTGTATAAATATATGTCACTCGACGGTGCAACCAACACCTCTCGACCTACTGTGTCGGGCACCAGAAAGGAATTTGCTTGGTCACATGGCCTAGGTATAGAATATCCGCCTATTAAAACCGTAGTGCCAGAAAGAAGGTTTCTTCCTCTTCTTCCAAATTACCTGTTACGGATTCTCCATCCACTAACTGTGGGGCACTTAGAGAGGTGAAAGCCCTTGCATGGGCTAAGTAATGATTTATCTATCTCTTAATCTTCAAGGGGTAGGAGGCTCCCTAAAAACGGCCTCTGTTCGACGTCTATTGGATAAAACATACCTGAATATCATTTTCTTACAGGAAACTCTGGTCCCTGAACTTAAAGTGAGAACTTTCATGAGTAGCCTTCGACCCTCTTGGGTTATTTGTGTTGTTAACTTAGTGAGGACCTCGGGAGGTCTCTTGGTTGCATGGGACCTAAATAAATTTGATTTGGTACCTTACCTCTTTGTTGGTGGCATTTTATTGACAGGTTTATGCATTTCTAGAAGAAAAAGATTATATTATTAAATACATATGGCTCGTGCGTGGAGAGAAAGAATTTTTGGAACGCGGTTGAGGACAACAACATTCTATTAAATAAAAATTTGGTCATCGTCGGAGACATGAATTTCACAGTTTCACCTGGTGAAATCTGGAGTGGATCAGCACAGGCGGGACCACTATCTGATTACTTCAAATATCTTTTCCAAAAAAATCAGTTAATTGATGTACAACCAGACATTATTATCCCCACATGGAGGAATGGATGCAAATGGTCTAGCTCCATTGCAAAACATTTGGATAGATTCTATGTTTCTGAAGAGCTCCTATCTAAAGTAGGTATACATCGCTCTTGGGTGGAATACCTATATGTTTATGATCACGCTTCGATTCTATTACAACTACAGATTGAGCCGACATACCATCCTTATCCGTTCAAACTCAATCCATAGTGGCTATTGGAAAAAGACTTCATTCCCTAGTACAAAATATCTGGACTGGCCCACTATACCAATCTGAAGGTAGCGAACACCATATAATCATTTGGAAACTAAAGGATCTAAAAAACAGACTAAGCTATGGATCAGGGAAAATAATAAAAAGAACCTATTGAGATTGGAGCAATTGGAATCATAAATAAATGAATATCTATTGCATCGGGCCAATGGTGATTTAGCCATTGATACTGAGAAGATTTTAAGTATTTTAGAACATCAGCGAAACACCATACTTAGAGAAAAAGAAGAACTTTGGAGGCAGCACAGCAGGGATATATGGATCAAAGGAGGCGACCAAAACACAATTTTTTCCACCAATATGCCTGTTATAGAAGAAATAGAAAACACATTTGGGAGATTGTGGACTCCTTAAGGCGCTGCCACATTGGCCAAGAGAATATAAAAGTTGAGGCTATGAAGTATTATAGTATTTTTTTCAAGGCACAAGGTCAATAATCAACAAATGAACAATGCAGACTAGTTGGGCTCTTTCCTCGCATGACAACTGATACAGAAGAAAGCTCTCTATCTCAACCTTCCAACTTAGAAGAACTAAATGAGGTTTTATTCACTTTTAAGAAAAATAAGAGTCCAGGGCTCGATGACTAGACTGTGGAGTTTTTCACCTTCTTTTTTGATCTAGTGGGTATCGATCTGTTAGAAATGGTAGAGGAATATAGATTGAAAAAGCAGGTAGTTGGCGGTCTCAAATCAACTTTTATAGCACTCATCTCGAAGTCAAACAAGCCGACTCTTTCAACGACTACAGGCCCATTTCTGTATGCAATCTTGTATACAAATTAATTTCTAAAATAATTGCAAATCGTATCAAGCCGATCTTATCCAGATCCCTATCTACTGAACAACTCGGGTTCCTAGAGGGTCGACAAATACATAATTCCATTGGAACTACTCATGAATGCCTTCATAGCATTAAAAATAAGAAATACAAATCTATAATTTTGAAACTGGACCTGCAAAAAGCTTATGATTGTATTGACTGGGATATTTTGAGAATGATTTTACTACAATTAGGTTTTGATGTACATTTCAACAACTGGATAATGAGTTGTGTATCCTCTTCTTCTTTTGTTATCTTAGTAAATGGGGAAGCTACAGATTTATTCAGGAGCGGTCGCGGATTACGCCAGTGATGTCCTTTATCCCCGTTGCTTTTTATTCTGGTTTTAGAAGGTCTTAATTTTCTTTTAAAAGACAACAAGGCAGCTGGGAAGATCACAGGCATACGCGTATCCATGATGATTAAGATAATTCACATCTTATTTGTGGATGACATCTTAATAATGACCAATGCTTCTATAAATGAATGGTTAGAAATTGATGGAATAATTATTTTTTTCTGCAAAGCTTTAGGGTTAAGGGTAAATGTACAAAATTCCATTGCACTACATGATGGATTATCAGAGACTGAATTGGCCCCGTTTAGGACTGTTCTACCATACATTTTTTTATTTTTATCCATAGGGTTTAGATATCTGGGTTTCTACTTGACGACTGGGCCTAAAAAAAACACAGAATGGAATTGGCTACTGTCCAAGATGAAGAAAAAAAATAGATCTCTGGTGCAATAGATGGTTATCATTGGGGGGACATTTTATATTGGTAAAATATACTCTTGAAACTCTGCCTGTGTACTGGTTGTCATTGGCAATCATCCCATGCTCTGTTTTAAACAAGATCATGAATATTATGTTTAATTTCCTCTGGAGAGGAAACATGGATTTTCCACATTTACATCTATGCATATGGGTGTCACTGGCTAAACCAAAAAGCTATGGAGGTTGGGGACTCCGCAATATCTTTCATTTCAGTAAATCCTTAGTAGCAAACACTCTCTGGAGGGTTCTAATGGGCATAGGAATTTGGCATGATGTTATTAAAGACAAATACTTCCCATCCTCCACGGTAATAAACTGGCTTAGATCACCGACTTTCTCTCTGACAACAATATCAAAGATTTGGGTTGGACTTTTAAAATCTATTCACTTGATTACACAATGGCTAAGCTGGATTCCTAGTTCGGGACACCTTGTGGCAATCGACAGAGACAAGATTATGGGTCTGGAGGACACATCTTTCCTCACACCTGAACTTGTTTCATGTTTGAGAAAAAAAAAAGATCATCGTCCTCTCACAGGCATGGAATGATGCTCGACAAATTAGACTCTCGACCATTCGGTATAGTTTTCGGGACCTGGGCCTTTGTGGCTCGCTGGCTGCTGAATGGGAATGTTAATGTAATGCTCTTTGTAGCTTTGTAGTTTCCATAATGGATGGCGATGACACTCTAATGTGGACGGGAGGTGACCATTCGATATTTCTATCAGCAAAAACTGTATATTTGGCTATTCTCTCCACTCAGGACTGCTCGGTTATTGATGGATGGAGGCGTGGCATATGGAAGTGGACCATCCAACTAAAAATAAAACTATTCACCTGGCTGACAATTGAGGGTAAGATACATACATGGGAGA
>SNQJ01S0001135.1:309082-348315 GCA_010110895.2 Picea sitchensis
CATTGGTTCCAAATTGCATCTTAGAAGAAAATTGGTCCTCCCAACTCCTAAATAGTGTTAAGCGCTAAGAACATCAATTGGTTGTTTTCGTGGATTTATATTTTAGTGCCAGTAACACATTACCTTAGCTCAAATGGATAAATCAAGACCTTGTATAACACACATAACACATGAATTGATGGAACTGGATTTGGCCAAAGCAACAACAAAAACAGGACCCACAATTTCACTAAAAATACCTTTTGAGTACACCTTTTCAGTGTTCGTCGAAATGTACTTTTCCTCCCTAGATTAGGCCAACTATATAGTTTACATAGTTAATATTCCAACCTATTCCAACTTAATGGACATAATCAAATCCAAGGCCTAGAAGTGCCAAAACGATCGGGAATTCGAGGAGAAGCGTCTCTTTGTGGTCTTCAAGTTGCAAAAATATGGTACTCCGATTGGACGTCATATTGGTAAGTAGAGAACCTTTGAAATTCACTACCAGCTTGTTTCGCTTCCATGAAGAAATTGCATTGGGTTTAATACAAATTATTCTTTTTAAATTTTAAATATTCTCAATTTTGTAATTTTAATTTAATTACGCAGAAAGGCGTACACCTATTGACAATGGGCACAATCAATCACCTTTTAATCTCAATTTCTAATCTAATGGCTAACAATTGAAGATGTTGGCATATTCTTAGTCGTCCTCCCAGATCAATGAATGTGATTTACTCTTCATAACTTCTTTGTATTTTTGAATACATCCGTTAACTTGTTTACTTTTTAACATTTACCTAATCATATTAAGAAATTACTCTATTACCATATGATTGCCACGTTTAAATTATTAACCTTTGGGATTACCTCAAATATCAGTGCGTTTCATTCTCTACCCCTAATTTCTTCACCTGTCCGGGGGTTTAATATTTAATCACCGACCTACCTATCATATTAGATGAGCGTTTTATTTTCTGTATGATGATGGCGAGAAAAAACGTTTGGACAACTGTAGCATCTCTTCCGCAATATCTTCACCAGTTTAACTGTACTACACAGTGGCGCGACTGGATTTTTGTAAGTGCAGTAACGGATTTTTATATTGTAACGTTTGGACTGCGGTAGCATCTAAGAAGATTGTTGCAGCTGAAGCGTGGGTAAATGAAGAATTAGATAGAAGATCGCGATGTGCAGGAATAATGGTTCGGAAGGCAAAGAAAATATGGTTAAATAAAAATTAGGTTTAATAAATTAAAGATGTCTTTCGTCGTTTATCAGCCACAATTATGTGGCTGTTCTAGTTTAATATTATTCAATAGAAATACTACTTCTTAGGATATTATTTTAAAGTTGCAATGTCTAATGGATAATAGGATGTGGTGGACCGTGGATGCATATGGCATGGAGGGGAGGGCAGGCCCACGTGCCTCCTCCACTGTATCATTGTTTGAACTACGCGCGCAAACAAGCTCATGCACGTCGAACAATAAAACCCGCGAAGTTGATAGGAACAACCCTGATATCAACCGACGACCATGAGAAGAAGAGCGTCAGTACTAGACCGGAGACACAGAGAGGAACCAAGCTATTACACCCCGGGAGAAAACACCTTAATTCAGTCGGTACGCGGGACGTGGCCTCCACTGTGTAGAGATTGGGAAACGCTTTCTCGTTTATGAATATTTTGGCAATGGAACTCTCCATGATATCTTACACTTTGCAAGTTATTCTGCAAACCCCAAAAGATCTTCTGCAACACAGCATTGATCTGAGTGAGAATATGAGGTCATTGATGTTTATTGCTAATGCAATAAATGTTTATTGCTCGCCTTCTAATTTCTGGCAATGTGCAAGTGGTTCCATTTGAAGTCCAATTCTAGCAAATGGATACAATAATGAAATTGTTTCATTCCATTTTCTCCTTGTGCATGTCACGTTTTCTGTTCCAGGTCGTTTATAAGAATAGGAATGTTGTATCACTGTTGCAGTCCCATTGTATGTCCTTTCCTGCCTATCACCAGCAAATCCTTCCACGCCCATTTTGACTCGGGAAAGGTTGAAATTTGTATCCCAATCAAGTGTTTAGATGTTTCAATTATTTACTAGCAGGTCCTCGTACAGGCGACCAAACCATACAACTGGAGTGCATGAGAGCATCAGCATCGGTCCACCAGGAGAGTTGCGAAGACCAGTGCCGACCAGAAAGGGTTATACGCTCAACCACGCATTGACTTGACCTTGTTCGGGGTTGCATACTCTTGTTTAAATGGTGATGTCGATTAGGCTGGAAATCCTTAGAACATTGTGCCCGCTGGTCACGAAATTAGCAAGCCAAAACCTTTGTCTTCAGAAATAAAGGATGAAGAGAACAACAATTTCAGATGGATTACCATATAAAAAAGAATGGGGGGCACAAATTCTTTAAAAAAGTCTAAAGGCTGAAAATCATCGAGTAAGAAACCAGGTTAGATATCAGAAAATCGAGCAGCCAGAGAAATGAAACGAGTAAGCGACCAGGGTAGTGATCGAATTGAGGGTTTTGGGCCTATCATATTGGTGTCGAATTGTAATACCGGAGCAGTTGTGAACAAGTGCATCGAATGCCCAGGACAGGTTGTGAACAAGTGCGTTGAACGCCCTTAAGAAGTTGTGAACAAGTGCGCTGAACGCCCCAGAGAATTTGTGAACAAGTGTGTCGGATGCCCTGAAGAAGTTAAGAACACGAGCGTCGACCCCGGGGACTTGAGTTGATCGTCGTCGAACTTACCCGGAGCACATTCCATGAACTTCACCGATAAACCTGGAGGACTTGCACTGATCATCGTCAAACACACCTGGCAGTGAAGTGAATAAGGAGGCCAATACTTAGGCAATTTTAAACATCTTTTGGTGCATGTGTTGTTTGGTTAATTGATAGAAGTGTAGTGGGAGGAAGATCTGGATATGTTGATGAAAGATGCCATAGTCGTCACATAGGACGTGCATCTGATGGCTTCCAAGACTGGATAGGCTCTGGACGTGCTGGATTTGTTGAGATGGGCACCCCCCAAAAGGAAGGGTTGATGACCTATAAAAAAATGTATTGTTGAATTTGAGGATGACATATCACCAGCTGAAGCAGAGAGCAGGTACCAGTAATACAGAACAGCATATATCACCATGCAGGGGTGCAGATTCTTTTTGAAGCTCACAAATATGAAGATTGGGTGAAGGATAAATACGACCCTTCACACCTAGAAGCTGTCATACAAAGGAGAAATGAAAATGCAAAAGAAACTACAAAGGAGCTCCTCTTAGACCTACATAATGGAACCCTAGAAATAGGTCTAAGTTCTACTGGTTCTATACCATCATCTGCAAAATGTTGTCAAGGCAGTGACCACAGTTCAGATGATGATGCTGAGGTTAGTGGAAAAAGGAGGATACATGGTAGCGATCCTGCAAAGGAAAATGACCCCATTTCTAGTGCTCCCAAGGCTCCTCCTGTGAGTTTTGAACCAAGGCAAGTAAAAAAGGATATAGAACTTGGGTATGCCCTTATTAGCAAACGAGATACCGAGAAAGGTATAGAAGAAAACATTCTTGGTAATTCAGAGCAAAACAAGTTTGAAGGCGACAAATGTATTAGTGGTTCAATAGGTGTTGTAATTGTGAGGGGCACAAATACCGTGAAAGGCCTTGAAGGACTAGAACTTTTGGATGTTGCTACCTACCTGTGGCGAGTTCATGGATCAGATTACTACGGAATGATTGAATTGAACAGGGTCTAAATCGTGTGAGAGCAGAAAGCAACGACAATCATGATGAACAGTCCATAGTTGCGGCTGAATGGGAGAAGAAATTGGATTCTACCTAGCAAGCTAGGTTGCAGGGTCAAGATCCACTAGAGATCATGGAAGCAAAGGATAAGTTAGAGGATGCAACTACTGAATCTTTGGATACTTTTGTGAGAAAAATAAGAGATGATGAATATGGATGGAAATATGGTTGTGGAGCCCAGGGTTGTGCCAAGATGTTTCATGCCACTAAATTTGTGCAGAAACACTTGAGATTGAAGAATCTAGATATTATTGGGGAGTTAACATCCAAAGTACGCGAGGAAGTCTAAAATCTGAGCTACATCAATGATCTAGATGCACCTGGTGTGACATTGACTACTCAACAGCCTGGATAGAGAGACAAAGCACTTAGACGGATAGTGGGGAATAATATTGTTGGTGGTGTTACAATGGGTTCTGGCGGCCAAACTGGTGGAGCAAGCCGAGCTAGAGATGTTGACCATCCTGACTGGGCAACTCAAAGAGAAAATGAGAAGACAGACATATATTATGAAGATGCTCGTTATGATAGGAATGATGGATCCACCAATGATGCTTCCATTATCTGCATAATTCCGTCAAGATCTTCATTGTATTCGTAGTTATCACGACCATGATGCACCAGAAGAATGTTGATGCAGGGTAGCATTAGACAGGTCTTGACTTTACCTTAATTAAAGAATTTCTAAAAGTAAAGTTATTTTATTAATTAGTTGATTTATTTATTTAAATGCTAAAAGTGATTAGAATTTAATATTAGCTATTGATCTCAAGTGAGGTGAGAAGTAATCTCAACCGTTAATCATTTTAGAGATTAGAGTTAAGTTATAACTCAAGATTATAAAAGCAAGGGTAGGATAAAAGAGAAGACCCTTGATATTCTTGAGAGTAGAGAAGGACTTTTCCTTTAGAGGATCACGAAGGACTATGATTGAAGGAGATCTTAGATAGATGGAGAAGGAATTCCATCTAGAGATCATACAGATCAAGGAGAAGAGAGAACATAAGAAACCACAAGTGGGTTTCATTCAAGCGAAGCCACAGGAAAAGGTCATGTCCTAGGGAGTTTTCCATATAGTATTTTCGTATGTATATGTGGGCACCAATGGAGACAGGTGTGTATACGTGAGTGTGCAAAAGAGAAAGGTTCTTATACCTCGAAAAAAATGCAAAAGAGAAAGGTTCTCATACCTCAAAAAAATGCAGATCTGGGTCTTACAGTGGAACACACTTTTCCAGGTTTGTTTGCAATTGTATTTCTCTCAATTGTACATTATCCCTATTATGGGAACCCTGATTTTATCATAAAAAAATCATTCTCAACACTGATTTTTCCTCCCGGTTTTTTCTATGGGTATCTAGCAAAAAATATTGGTGTTTATGTGTGCATGATTTGGTTTCCACTTTTGATTTCACTAGATTTAATTGGGTTGAATATTTCAACACTGTATTTTTATTTTGTCAGTTACTAATATGATTTGCAGTAAGGAAATCACTAGATAACAAGATACCTAGGTGTTAGAGT
The DNA here is from genome assembly GCA_010110895.2 of Picea sitchensis. Taxonomy (NCBI): domain Eukaryota; kingdom Viridiplantae; phylum Streptophyta; class Pinopsida; order Pinales; family Pinaceae; genus Picea; species Picea sitchensis. The sequence continues at coordinate 314,414 of SNQJ01S0001135.1, forward strand.
AAGGAATTTCAACATGGTATTAGAGCACATGGTATTAGAGCACATGCTATGAAGGGAAGCCATATTAAATCCATAGCATTTGATAGCATACCTATTATATCTGCAAGATATCTTAGTAGATCCATAACTAGCAGGAAACAAATGAAGGAAAAATTTAAGAGAAATAGTCATATTGAATCAAAACTAGAGTTTTGCAGGTTTAAAGGGTTGTACACAGGTTTCAGAAGGGACAAACATGTACATACATAGGATTCTTTGGAGACAATCACCTACACATGGGTGGAAATACACATAGGTGCGTACATACGCGGGTTCTAGTGATGACAGACACATACAAGTCTATACAAGTTAGTAAAGGGGCATTTTTTAGTAGTAGGTTAGTTCTAGGGAAGTTTATCACGTCTTAGAGATGCTAAAAACATCGTTGAGAGTTGAACATAAATTGGACGGAGCATCCAACTTCCTATCTTGGAAATCAAGAGTAACTTTGGCATTAAAAGAGTGTGACCTTTGGGAGTTCGTTGAAAAAGTAGTTGCTCCACCAAAAAATCCTGCAGACTTGGCAGCTCATCAAAAGAAGGAGATAAAAAATAAGCATGTACTCTTGGATTGAGTGAATGATCATTTAATTCCTCACTTATCCAAGAAGAAGACAACCAAAGAGACGTTTGATGCCTTGGTAGGTTTATTCCAAAGCACTAACATGAATAGGAAGATGATCTTAAGGAATAGATTCAGATCAGTGCAGATGTCTAGATATAATAATGTTACCAACTAATTCATGAGGATACATAGATGCATGATCAACTTGAAGCCATAGGGGAGGAAATAGAGGACGTATATTTTGTGAATGTGGCATTAAATTGTCTTCCCAAGTCATGGGAACCATTTGTTAAGGGAGTCTGCGCTCGGGATAAACTCCTAGATTGGAAAATAATTTGGGATGATTACATCTAGGAAGAGACTTAGGAGGAGTCTAAGAGAAGCAAGCAGGGAAGTAGTGAGGAGAAATTGGCCCTTGTCAATAAGACAAGTAAACTAAAATGAAAGAGTTCTAGCAAGAAGGGTAACAATGATGGAGGATCAACACAAGCAGTGAAAAAGAAGGACCTGAGTAAAATCAAGTGCTTATCATGTCATAAGAATGGCTATTATGCATCTTATAGTCTAGAGAAAAAGAAGGGTAAATGAAAGATGCAGATAACACCATCAGTAGAGATGTAACTAGATGAGTTTGCAACGAAGTTTGATAATGATTACTCACTAATTTCATGCCTTTCTACCGGCACAACTATGAGGAGTGCATGACTCTTGAAAAATTGTGCATATCATCATATGACAGAATCACATAAGATATTTAGCATTATGATGGATAAGGACTCGAATCTTCATGTGAAAATTGGTGATGATGCCAAGTATGCAGTGAAGGGAGAGGGAACAGTTATGTTCTAGCTTGAGTCACGAGGTTCGTTTGATTCCCATGATGTGCTTTACGTACCAGGTTTGAAGAAGAATTTTCTCTCAATCTCATCTATGGAGGATAGGGGTTTTTTCATTACTTTTCAGAGAGGTAAAGTACTCATACGTCCAGAGAAAGATAGCCCAGATAACATAATGGTTATTTGATTCAGGTGGATATCTATGGCCACCCACCTTTTCCAACTGGCTCAAAAAAGTTTTCTGGCATTTTTGGTAAATTACTATTTTAGCAGTTTTTTGGGTCCTGAACTTTCGGAGCCATTTTGAGGCCCTAAATGACATTTTTTGGGAAAACAGGGAACAACATGGAACACAATTCATTATTTTTCACACAAAAGTTGTAGTCCTCGGATAGATATTTCTAATGGTGTATCGATCACCCCAAATGAAGATCGTATGCAAAAGTTACGCCCCTAGGAAGTTGACATCTCAACTACCCCCATCAGGGCCTTGTTGACGGGCAAAATTGACTGTCCGTCAACTGGAAGAGCGAGTCCAGTCTGAGGTTGTCTAATTAACCCAAGCCGTTTGGATTGACTCACTCTGATGGGTTTAATGACTCTCTTGGTCAATCTAAAGTTCTAAAAGAAACAAATAAATAAATAAAAGAGACAAGATAACTTACTAATTAAAAATCACTAATATATATATGTACATATGAATATACAACTTATTTTAAATACTATTTAAAATACATAACTGTTTGTCTAATTTATATGCATGTTATACAATTTATGAGTTTTAATCTGAACTCACAAAAATCAATGAAAAAATGGATCTTTTGATGAAAGTAGATAAAGAAAAGCAAAATGAACTATTTCTTTTTGGCTTGTTTTTTATCTCTATGCATCTATAAGATTAAATATCAAAATACTATGGGAACATAATATGTAAACAACGAAAACCAGACCACATATAAGAGTTTCCAAAACGAACAAACAAATAAAAGGAACAAACTAACATATTAATGACTTGAAGAGCATGCATCCGACGTTTGTATGATCATGAATCGTCCATTTAGTCTGGGCACGAGATAAATCTCCAGTGTACTTTCACGTTGTTTGGAATAAATGCCAGATAGTATGTTGACTGTTGGATTTTAATAATAGAATGACAGGATGCAAATAATAACTACGATATTTGTGTCTGCAAGCAATTATACATAAGATAAATCTAACAGCAACAAACTGCTTTTAGTCATTCAATAAGATTAAGATAAACCTTAATATTTAAATTGAACAATCAATCACTATTTTCATATAACTGAAGCATAAAATTGTGGACTGTATGAAAGAAATTATCTTGATGACATAATAATTTGTGAAGACGAAAGCTATCAATAATTATCGAATTATCAAGATAAACAAACAATAGACAACAACAATATTTACAGACAACTAAAGAAGAAATGTAAACATGTGTTCTATCCAAATTCATGTATAAGCTATCCACAATTCGCCCTAGGCCAAGATGATGTGATTACAAAAAAAAATGAGTTTTTAAAGCCTTCAGAAAGGTAACTGTCTCATCCCATGAGATCAGATATTGATTACAAAAATAAAAGGGGGATATAACCACCCAGATCATACTAAATCTTCTAAAGCTAAAAAAAGTTTGTTTCAGTTTATACAAAAATGTATCATAGATATGGCTAACAGGCTTCAAAAATGCTTCAGATCACTTGGTAACCATGAACTCGTAGATATCCTGAAAAGAAAAGAAACAATAGAGAGACTTAGATATATATTTAACCAATAATTTGCAAATTTCAAATTATAATATCTGGCTACAGAATCTGTTGATTCTGTAGCTAGTTATTTTAGTAATGAAATCCAATTTATTGAATGAATAAAACAATATAATTTATTTAATAAATAATGCTATTTTAAGATAAAAGAAATCATACCTCAAACTGCAAAATCAAATCATATCAGATGATCTCAGAATTTATTATTGTTGTTGCAGTCTCAACGTTTTTTAATATCACATTCCCTGTAGTCTTCATACTTTTTCCTTTTCTTTGAATGACAGACTCGAGCCTATGATTTTCATGTGTTAAGGCACTGACCTGATCAGTGAGAGATTTAATCTATGATTGTAGGATAGGTATATCAGTGTAGAATTTATCAATCCAGAATAGGCAGACTTCACACTTCGACTGTGAGACAGTCCCTTGGGAATAACCATGATTGTGAACCGGAGCATCTCCAACATGGACTATATATTTATTACCCAACTTAATACTGGGGAACCCTTCACTATGTTTCAGACAAGGTGGTAGATTGCCTACAAAGTTGTAAGGCTGATCGAGGTGTGGTTGGAACGAAAGAGGGTCTCCTTCAGCGAGAAATCTATCAATTTTGGAATCCGAACTCTCATGGATCTCGATCATCTTGATCGAGCTCACATGAGGGTTCGACTTGTTTCAGAGCTTCCTCGAAATTAACCTTCTAGCTCTCTTATTTTTAAAACTCAAATCAACATCGCCTTTAGACCTCTTGCCCTTAGGTTTGGTTGAATTTTTGACAGAGTCATTAGGCTGTGTAGCTTGCTCATGGGCTTGCTCAGTAAAATTTGGGCTGGGTAAAGGCTCGTTGTAGGTGGCAGTAACACAGGCCTGGGTAGGTGAGAGGGGCACTGTAGGGTAGACTAAGGTTTCTTCAATCACATGATTGTCGACCTCTTCAACATTGGGGTTAGTGAAACCATTTCTGGTTAAAAATGAATCCCAATCATCGTTTTGCAATCTTAATTGATGTACAAGCATAATTCTTATTAAACCGTGGTGGAAAAAACTCAAATCCAAACATTGCTTCTTAAACCTTTTAGCCATTTTGTAAAGGCTCCTCCATAGATAATAAGGCATGTTTAAAGGAAACCCTATGAAAATCATGAGCATACGCAAATGATAAAGAAACACAAGACCAAAACGGCCTTCAGAAGTGACAAACTAATTCAACACTACAAGAAGACTGTGCCATCAGGCTTTTAGTAAGGAGACTGGCATACCTTTGTCACATCCTTTGATCTTCTACGATGTAAACAAGAGAGTCCATGGAACCTCTTCTACCTTAGCATTCTTGACCCACCTCTGACTGCTCACAGGGAGTTCTGTTGCCTGGCTCAGAAAGTCTTCTGTGACTTCAAGTTGAATGTCCTCCACCTTAGCTCTACATCCATCGAATGTAGGTTGAAACCCTGTAAATTTTCAAGGAAAACGAGCCAACCGTTACCCTCAAGATCCTCTCTGGCATCGTTGCATAGGAGCAAGGTCTGAGTGCCGTTAGGTTCAACTCTAAAAATCAGAGCCATTTAAACATTACAGGGAATCACGCAAATAGTGCGTAAGGAGGGTTCGTAAGAGGAGACAAGAGGTATACCTCGAGCCCAAAAACCATCAACAGTTTGTGGCGTATGAGCAAAAAATTCATAACAAAAAGATAGGCATTGTTTGAAATGAATGTGAGGGGTGTTGCAAAGCTCGAGACCAAGCTTCGAAATGATGGGCTGACTGTAATCGTATTTCCACCTCTCAAAAAGTACAAACCACAACCAGAGCATTAAAATAAAAATGAGTGCGCATCATAGTGGGTTCGATCATAAAGTTTGGGAGAGTGAAACTTGTAAATCAAATCCTAGTGATGAGGAAACATATGACCAAGAACGACACAAAAACCAAATCAATGCTCAAATCAAAAGGTCTTTTGTTGATATAATTAACAATCCCTAAGCATTCTTGGCATTCAAGGAATCGAAACAGAGAGAATAGTCTTCATAGCAAGGAACAAGGCTTCATTAATAAACTGTAGAGACATTTTTCCTTTCACAAATTTTTCAAATAGAATGGTAACACAATCGTAAGTTTTAATGTTTCGTTTTCATGCTTTTAGTCATGAACGAAGCATGAAAAAAAACCAATAGGGAAACCAAAAACTTACAATTGTTATTTCGAAAATTGCTTATGAAGAACAAAAAAATGTATGACCCCAGTTAGGCAGCTACATAGATCATTTAATTGATATAAAAAATTAAAAATAAGTTGGGCTGCCAACAATGGCGACATGCTGGGAGAAGCAGTTATCTCTGTAATACGGATGAGTTCAGATTAGAGAAATCTGAAAGATTTCAAATCAAAGAACAACTGAAAGGTTATTTGAACATTTTTAATAATCATGAAATAGTCCCGTTTAAGATATCTTTTGTTAAAAAGAATGAAATCTGGTGACAAATTTCACAAAAGAAAACCATGACGTTTAAGTTAATGTCTCCAATATTGTTGGCAGGTCCACTGCTGCCAGCAGGCGTCCATAGCCTCGAAAGGGATGTCAATTAACCCACTTAGATGTCGGTATCCTGTCCAAGAAATTTCAAATAAGAATGAAGGACGCTTATGGCCAAAAACAAGATTGATACATGATAATTTTCTTTTACTTGACATTGCTTCTCTGCCAGCGGGCCTGTTCAATACCCCGACAAAGTTGTCTTGGCATAATGCATGCATTTACCCACTGCCAACAGACCTTTTCAGTGTCCCAATGGGTTTACAAACACTTCCCACAGCTCTCTGAGAAATTATTCACATTCTAATATAGTTTTTAAAGATATTCAACAGAGCGAGGTGACGCTGAAAATTCCAGTTTTTTAATACAACTTAATATTTCCCAGGCATTTAAATTTTTCCAGCTAACCTTCATCAAGATCTGAAAACAGTTCATTAAAAAAACTAATTTTTGGGGACATGGAGACATCGTTGAGTTTCTTTCTTAAAGAGCAGGGATAGCGTAGAGAGATTTTTTAAAGATAATCGTGAATAATTTCAAGTGCAAATTGAAACCGAGAAATCGACTTTCAAACAAAATATCATCTTTAACTAGCCTAGATTTTCAAAGAAAGACAACAATTGATTCTCTGACAGCCTTTGACAATTATTTCAAGATGAAGCATTATGTTCTCTTCTTCTGAACTAGACTATAATACAGGCATGTTTGACTAAAAAAGGCCAATAAACAAAAATAAAAACACACCAGAAAAGAAAACGGAAAGCAAAGAAATCAAAACAGAAAAATATGTACAAAAGGTGTATCGGAGAATAGTCAGGTAAAATACCTTTTGAGAGCTTGGCCATTCACTGGGAAGGTGTCTGACTGTCCCTCTAAATTCTGCAAGCGGAAAGAACTGGGACCTAGTTTTTCAGCAATTAAGAACGGTCCCAACCACAGGTTTTGGAACTTAGTATGTTCACCTTTCCCCTCATGAGGTTTGTCCCACTTAAGGACAAGATCACCTACCTCAAAATTTTTGTCTGAGGCAGTATTGGAATCGAACCAGCTTTTGACAATAAGTTGATGTTGATCCAATTTTTGTTTTGCTTGAGCCCTTACTTCCTCTAACTTCAACAAAGCATTAATATGACTTTCCAAAGGAGGACAATCTTCTTCTTGAACCTTCTGTGACAATTGCAAAGATGGAAGAAGAACATGCAGTGGAAGAATTGATTTTCTACTGTAAACGCGAAAAAAGGGGGAATTACTAACAACAATTTTTGGAGTTACCCTATCAGCCTAGATTGCATTGAATAGTGCATTATGCCAGTTTTTGTGATTTTTGGAGACCGTTCTCTTGATGATCTTGATCAGGTTTTTATTGGTCGATTCCACCAAACCATTTCCTTGGGGGTAATAGCTGGCAGAATACTTTAGTTTTATTCCTTTTTCTAAAGCAAAGGCACTCATTTCGAGAGACGAAAAATAGGAAGCATTATCGAACACTAGGCATTCATGAATACTGAAACGAGTGATAACGTTTGAATTTAGGAAAGATATTACCTGACTGGTGTTCACCACTTTTAATGGTGCAGCCTCGGACCATCTAGTGAAATAGTCTATCACTGTTATGATGTATTTATGTTGCTGCGAGGAGGTGGGGTTAATTGGGCCTATAATGTCAAGGCCCCATTACTGAAAAGGGAAATCTACCGAAATAGGTTGTAGCGGGAATGTTGACTTCTGTACTCGTCCAGAAGCCTTTTGACAGATTACACACTTGCGGCATAATGCATGGGCATCTTTAAATAGAGTAGGCTAGTAATACCTTACCCTTAATACTTTGTGGGCAGTGGTGTCTCCACCGAAATGCCCACTAGCTTCCCCTACATGTAATTCTAACAAGACTTTATCTGCTTCATCTTTTTCCAGGCGACGCATAAGTATTCCATCGAAATTTTGGCGAAACAATATATCATTCACTAGCTGAAAAGAAGCAGATTTTAATCTCAACACTCTCCTCTTTTTTGGATCAAGGTGATGGGGAGTTGATCTGTGTATTAGATAAAACTTGATATCATCAAACCAAGGACTAGTAAGATTTTGTACACAACAGATTTGGTTTTGATTATGCTGATCTTCAGATAAAAAATCAGTTTGATTCTGCTGTTCTATAGCTGAATCAACAACTAATTTACATAAACGTTGGCCTCTAACAATTTGTGCTGGAGTGATATCGAGGTCATATTCTTGTAAGGATGTGACCCAATTTACCCTTTTTTGACCCAGTTCTTTCTATACTAACAAATTTCTGACAGCAGGGTAAGGGACAATGACTTTCGTCCTAGATTTCAGTAGATAAGATCGAAAGTGTTGTACTGCTTTAAAAACAGCACAAGCCTGCTGATCTATTACTGGGTAATTAAGTTCTGCTCCTTTAAAGGCTGAGCTCATAAAGGCAATAGGAACTTCATTGTTTTCAACATTCTTTTGGGTTAGCATAGCGACATAAGACCGATCAGAGGCAAACGTGTAGAGAGTGAAATCTTGCAAAAAGTCAAGGCTCATTAAGGATGGAGCCTCTACTATGGCCTTTTTTATTGAGTCAAAAGATTGACTTTCTAGAGGTCCCTAATGGTATTGCAGATCCTTTTTTATTAAGTTTTGCAATGGTCTGACCATTTCTGAAAAACTCGGAACGAACCTTCTAACAAAATTTATCTGACCTAGGAAAGATTGCATGGAATTTTTGGAAGAGGGTGGGGGAGTTTTGAAATGAATCGAGTCCTCTTAGGGTCAATGATCATCCCTTCATTGGATACAATGAATTTGAGCAACTTGCTTTGTTCTACTGCAAAGACAGATTTTTTTGGATTTAAAGAGATGTTGTACTTACGACATCCTTATAGAATAGATCTTAGATGAGCTAAATGATCCCCTTTATTCTTTGAGAAGACAGTGACACCATCTAGATAGACTACTATAGATTGATTGATAAGACTGCGGAAAGCGATATCCATCGCTCTCTGAAAAGTGGCGCCAAAATTTATAAGACCGAAGGGCATCTTTCTATAAGCATAGGTACCCCATGGAGTACAGAAAGTGGTTTTCAGTTGGTCCAGGGGAGACATGAGGACTTGGTTATACCCCGAAAAACCATCTAGCTGAGACAATCTTTCAGAACCGGATACCTGTTGGAGAATCTGTTCCATGGGAGGAACATGGTAGTTTTCCTTATCAAATGCTCGGTTTAAATTTTGGAAATCGACACATAGTCAGATTTCACCAATTTTCTTCATTACAGGGACAATATTAGAGACCCACTGTGTATGTCTTACCAGGAAGATTATCTTAGCATTCAAAAGTTTGTTTAGTTCTTTCTTGACCATTGGATCAAGTTTTGGGTGCATCTTTCTTAACTTCTGTTGAAAAGGTTGAGTCTAGGGTTTCATGGGAATAATGTGTTGTATGATGTTAGAATCAAAAGTTTTTAGATAATCATATGTCCAAGTAAAGACATCCTTAAATTCCTTAAACAACTTAATAAATGCTGACTTTTCTTTCTTAGAACATCCCATTCCCAAGTTGATGCATTGTGAGTTATCTTTAGTTCCTAGGTTCACCTTTTCATGGGTCAGGGAAGAACTATTCGTTTTACAATCATAAAATTTTTCTAATCTTACTACAGATTTTGGGATAGAATTTACTAGATCTGATGTTGATTCCGGAGACCTTGGGTCTGATATTATCGTAAAATCGTGGAGGTCTTCGTCATGGGTGCCTTCATCGATAACTGCACCTTGGAAAGTATCTTCCATGTGCAGAAAACTGATGATCTGTTGATTGTCGTCGAAAACTCTCCAATTAGTGATGTTGTCTGGGACAAATGGTCTGAAAAACAATTCGATGGAAAATGCATTCGGAGAAAGGACTTCTGTGGGAAAAAATTTAGAAGCGACATTAGACAACAAGTCAGCCTCATAATTATTCAATCTTGGAATAGAATTAATGTTAAATGCAAAAAAATTGTTCATTAGATTCCATACCTCAGTTTGATAGCTTTTCAGGTGTGGAGATAGGCAATGAATGGAATTTCTCACCTATCTAACCACAATTTCTGAATCACCAAAGACTATTAAATTTTGAAATCTCAAATCTAGTGCCTTTCTTAGACCTTGCAGGAGTGCCTGATATTCGACTGTATTGTTTGTGCATTCAAATTCTAACCGGCAAGCGATCAAAGTTTTATTACTTACTGGATCAATGAGCACACATCCTACACCGACTCCTTCCTTAGATTTAGATCCATCGAAGTAAAGAGACCAGATATGATTTTCATCGGCTGTATATGACACCTTAGAGAGGGTTGTTACTTGTGTGCATGTCATGAGTTCGAACTGTTGTTCTGGGTCAGTAATGGTAGAAGTTTCAGCCACGGAATTGCCGAAAAAAGTGTTCATCCCCTACATTTCGGGTGAATTGGCGGAAGCAGTAAATGGTTCATTAGGATCATTTAAATCAGTTACCGTAAGCTTGAAATAACACTCACGATTGATCTTGATTCTATTAGGCTTTCCATTTTATGGCAGCCATAAGTGAGACCAATCTGTCACAAAGTAACCATGTAGCTGTTCGGACCAATCCCTACTTAAGAATAAGCCATATACTTCAGGGATATCAAAAACAATAATATCAATAACCTGGTGGATTTTAGGATTAGATGATAATCTGATAAGTACATTTTTTAATTCACCTATTACCTTAACACTGGTCCGATCAAACTGAATAATTTTCAAACTGGAAGGTTGAACTTCAACATTGATTTTTTGGTAGATAGACCAAGGCATTACATTTGACGATGCACCAGAATCTACCATACAATTATGTACATGCCTATTGAAAATTTCAAAATTCAACAAAAAGGGTGGGACATTTCTGCGAGTATTAACAACAGAAGTTTGCTGGTTTTTAGTCGCAGCCCTTGGAACTATTTTATCTACATTTGTTACACTTTTTACAACAAGGTTTCTTTTATCAGAAGATTCTAGTGTCATTTTAACGGAGACCTTTTGAGGTGTTTTAGGGCTATTTTCTGCCAATTTGTTGTTGTTTAGATTGTTTCTTTTGTTGTTTTCTACAATATTCTGAAGCATTTTTTACAGAAGAAAAGGAAATTTTAATAATTCATAAACATAAACATTAGCTCTAAGTTTTTTGAGATCCTCGATCAAATCATATTCTAAACTTGGAGTTTCCAAATTCTATTTAGTTTCAATTAGTTTAGACTATTTTTGAGGTGCATTAATTCCAATTTCAGAAGAGGATTTATTCATTTTTTTGCTTCTGGTATTGTAAGGATGCACCATTTTGAAATTGGCTTGAAAGATACTATTCGAAAAATGCCCGAAGATTTTGGGAGTGGGTTCGTCCTCTTCCACTATTTCTTGTTCAGCCACGTCTTCATAAATCTCAGGAGGAATCAGGTTATCATGTGCTTCCAGAATTGTTTGGATAACATACTGTAGGCTTTCAAGATTTAGGCCTTCAGAATTTGAATTAGGTCGGTTTGTGGGAAAAGGATTTCTAAAAGGGGGTTTGTAAGACCCTTTACTTGAAGAAGCTTCTTCAGCTGATCTCCTTAAATCTATAACTCGATTTGACAAATTCTAAACGACCTTGTGTAAACATTCAAGATCTGAACCGTCTGATTGAGTTTTGGTCTGGGGAGTTCTAGGAAGAGTTTATATTTTCTTCTTGAAAGATGAGGTAATATCTGCCTCGTTACAGATATTGTCCTTTAGGCTGAGAATATTTTTCTCAATTTGGCTAGCCTCCTCGAAGGCTTCCATTAATGTTGCTTTCTTAGACCTTTTTACCCAGACTGCTATGTTTTTGTGTAGGGCTTTCGTGTAGTATGCGACGATAATATTTTCAGCAGGCATTGAATCAGTGGGGATTCAATTCTTTAATGTTAGAAACCTTTGATTAAAGTCTTTTATTTTTTCCTTGGGGTTCATCTTTAAACTAGAGAGTTCCATGACTAAGACTTCGGGAGATTTGTCGTCTCTGAATTTCTCAAGAAAAGAGGATTGGAATCTATCCCAAGATACAATGGTGTGGGGTTGTTGGGAAAAATACCAGGTAGAGACATTGCCTTCAAATGTGTACAGAAAAAGTCTACATATTACGTCTTTGTGTTCTACGCTTAGGACTCTAATGCCTAGCATGAATTTTTTAATATGATCCTCAACGATCTGCTTGGAATCTGGGTCGAATTTAGGGAGCCATTTCTCTGGATTTTTAGGAAAGGGATGCTAGGGTCCAAGTATGGCCACTGCATCTTGATCGAGCCAAGGTCTGGAGGGATTATTTGGATTGGCCATAGGTGTGGGTGGTGTCGAAGGATGAGATGAAGAATTTCCTTCGTCGGATGACTCTTCTCCTGAAGAAGAAGGAGATGAAGGAGGTGGTGATGATGAGATACCAGATCCTCCAGCTGCAGGAGTGAGGGTGTGATCTGGATCCGTAGGGTTTAGGGTAAGACCAGTGCCTTCAAGTTGCTCCCTAATATCAAATAAGTCTAGTGGTTGATTCAATGGCCGACCTAGTTGTATGATATGGGCCAAAGCATCGTGTGTCCTTAGAAGTGATTGACGAACAATTTCTTGTACGTTGACCCCTGGGGGGTTTGATTTTACTGGTTCAACGATAATCTATGGATATTCGTTTGATGTGGTTGCTATTTGAGAGGTAATATTATCGTCAGCATGACTTCTTGTTACTATAGGTGAGCAGGTAGGTGGGGGAGGAGTCTTGCGACCTCCACATGCCATCAGTAGTGTTCAGGCCCTCCTTCTAGAGCCATTTGTTGACGGACGAAATTGACTGTCCGTTAACTGGAAGAGTGAGTCCGATCCGGGGTTGTCTAATTAACCCAAGACGTTTGGATCGACTCACTCTGAAGGGTTTAATGGCTTCGTTGGCCAATCTAAAGTCCTAAAAGAAACAAATAAATAAATAAAAGAAACAAGATAACTTACTAATTACCAATCACTAATATATATATGTACATATAAATATACAACTTATTTTAAATACTATTTAAAATACATAACTATTTGTCTAATTTATATGCATGTTATACAATTTATGAGTTTTAATTTGAACTCACAAAAATCAATGAAAAAATGGCTCTTTTGATGAAAGTAGATAAAGAAAGCAAAATGACCTCTTTCTTTTTGGTTTGTTTTTTATCTCTATGCATCTATAAGATTAAATATCAAAATACTATGGGAACAAAATATGTAGACATCGAAAACCAGACCACATATAAGAGTTTCTAAAATGAACAAGCAAATAAAAGGAACAAACTAACCTATTAATGACTTGAAGAGCATGCATCCGATGTCTGTATGATCATGAATCATCCATTCAGTCTGGGCACGAGATAAATCTGCAGTGTACTTTCATACTATTTGGAATAAATGCTAGACAATATGTTGACTACTGGATTTTAATAATAGAACGACAGGATGCAAATAATAACTATGATATTTGTAATTGCAAGCAATTATACATAAGATAAATCTGACAGTAACAAACTTCTTTTAATCATTCAACAAGATTAAGATAAACCTTAATATTTAAATTGAACAATCAATCACTATTTTCATATAACTGAAGCATAAAATCGTGGACTGTATGAAAGAAATTATCTTGATGACATAATAATCTGTGAAGACGAAAGCTATCAATAATTATCGAATTATCAAGATAAACAAACAATAGACAACAATATTTATAGATAGCTAAAGAAGAAATGTAAACATCTGTTCTGTCCAAATTCATGTATAAGCTGTCCACAATTCGCCCCAGGCCAAGATGATGTGATTACAAAGAATAATGAGTTTTTAAAGCCTTCAAAATGGTAACTGTCTCATCCCATGATATAAGATATTGATTACAAAAATAATGGGGGGATATAACCACCCAGATCATACTAAATATTCTAAAGCTAAAAAAAAGTTTGTTTCAGTTTATACAAAAATGTATCATAGATATGGCTAACAGACCTAAAAAATGCTTCAGATCACTTGGTAACCATGAAATGATGGAGAAATTTTCCCACATCCTTCAATGCCTATCGATAACAACAAGCGCATTTTCATCAAACAACCACTTTGGAAGCACCTCTCCTTTCAAGGTACAAGTTAATTTTGATACTCCTGTATTTGAAGGACAGATAGATGCAGAAGCCATAGACGAATGGCTAAATATGCTAGAAGGTTATTTCTCTGTTCACAATTTTCTCGATAGAGAAAATATCATTTTCGCACTCCTTAAAGCTCTCCCCCATGTCAAACATTGGTGGGAAGCTTACTGGGAGCAACGTTCCACATAGGAGTTTGGAATATATGGGGTCAAGCTCACTTGGTATTTTTTTGTGGATGTGGTAAAGGAACAATATTACCTTGTTGGCAACTATGAGGACCAATACATGAGATGGACCACACTGTAGAAAGAGAGGGGCCAAGCAGTTCCAGAGTTCACCAATACCTTCCATACCTTGCGCACCAAGCTAGGTATCAAATACTCCGAACGACATTTGGTTTTGAAATACCATGGGGCTCTACATAGATACATCCAAACTGAAATGGATTTTCTGGATATCTCATCACTCAGTTCTGCTTATCGATATGCTGTTAAAATCGAGCAGAAATTTAAGCACTAGAACAAATGGGAGTTCGGGTGGTTTCACCAGGGACGAGATCTTCGTGTCGACCAGCAATGTCGATTGTCATACGGTATCCAACCCTTCAAGGATGAGGTATTATGTGATGTTTCCCCACTGGATGTCTGTGATGTTCTCTTGGACCAACCATATATGTGGAAGCACCATGTTATTTATGAGTCTCAACCCCGTAGTGTCATTGTTACTTTGGGGGGGAATCTCTACAAAATACCAGAGGTAATTCTGACTATTGTCCCACCTAAAAAGTGTTGCAAGGTAGTATCTCATACTACAAAATTTAGTTTTTTCACAATCTTTTCAAAACGTGAACAAAAGGATACTCCAACGACTACAGCCTCGGCCCAAGCACCTTCTATCCAACAGAAGAAGGTCTGCAAGATTGCAGCAAAATGAAAAGATTCCTTTTTCACACAGTCATATCATGTAGCTAGACTGGTTAAAAAGGTCCAACCCTTCCAGCCACAGGTTCGTGACAACCTTCAACAAACCAAGTAGTGCGACGTCTCTAGCAAGGCAAACAATTCACAAAGATTCAGATTCAACAATCGATTTCCCCTCTCCCATGGGAACTCAACACAATGGAGACCATTTCTTACTAAGGAGGGATTATCTAGATGGATATCAGTGGCCACCCACCTTTTCCAATTGGCTCAAAACAATTTTCTGACAATTTTGACAATTTACTATTTTTAGTAGTTTTAACTTCCGGGGACATTTTGAGGGACTAAATGAAGGATTTTCGAGATTGATATCCTCAATGATAGCAAAAGAAATTATTAAGCCCCCAAAATTAATCTCCTCGACAATACCTTTCCAATGGGCTATCACACGCCTAAAACAGAGATTGTATGCAAAAGTTACAACCCCAGAAAGTTGATGTACTAACTTACCCAAATGGGGCCCACATGACTTTTGGCGTTTCATCTCCTAGGGTTAGGTTTTTGGATGTCCATGGTTTTTGTCATTCTTTCTTATTGTAAAAAGGTCTTCAGAGCCTCATTGTAACCTTCTTCTTGTGAATGCGCATTGTCGTCACATCTCTTCTCGGAGATGAGCCACCACCATTCCAACAAGCTTGTTTCTGCTGCATTTTACAGTTTCAGCTTATTCCGTTATTGAATAGAAAACTAGTTTTACTGTATCTCTGTTATTTTGTGTTAAGCACGAGTTAATAATCTGTATTCATTTCGTTCTAAGGGGTATTTTTATAGGTCTTCAAAAGTTCAGTATTGAGAAGCAGTTAGTGTGTAGAGGGTGTGAACTTGGCAAGAATGCCAAGGCTACTTTTCCTAATAGTGAGAGTAGGACCAAGGGGATGTTGGATCTTATCCATTCAGATGTAAGTTGGATAATGTTAATAGCATCAATACAATAATCGTCATAATATGTGACTTTTATTGATGATTTTTCCAAGAAAACATGGATCTTCTTTATGAAGACCAAGGATGAGGTATTCAATAATTTTCAGGAGTTTAGAGGTTAGGTGGAAAAATAGATAGGGAAGAAGATCAAGATATTGAGGTCAGATAAGAGGGGAGAGTACACCTTGAATGACATCAAGGATTTATTCAAGGAGGCATGGATCAAGAGGGAGCTGACAGTCTCATACAAGTCTTAGCAAAATGGGGTTGCAGAGAGAAAGAATCGGTCCATCTTCGGTTCTACCAGGGTTATGATACATGACCAAGAGTTGACTATGTTTCTTTGGGAAGAGGCATGTAACATGATGGTGTATATGCAGAATAGGAGTCCTCACGTGATATTGGGGGATAAGACTTCGGAGGAGGCATTCTCAAGAGTGAAGCCAAAGATTGGACATTTGCCGATATTTCGTTGTCTAGTCTACATCCATGTGCTTGTGGAGAAGAGGACGAAGCTGGAACCTTCATGACATAATCGTATATTTTTTGGGTACAATGAGACCTCAAAGGTTTACAAGATATTCATTCTAGTGCATCGGGAGACAATTGTGAGAAAAAATGTTAAGGTCAAGGAGAACTTGGCATCTAGAAGATATTAGGAGTCATCAACAATGATAGAGGATGAGGAACAACATGCTCCAAAGGATGAGAAGAAATTAACAGTTCAGACTTGAGGTGTGGAGGAGGATTTATTCCCTTCCAATTCTGTCAGGAGATTTAGGTGGCTATTACAAATATTGAAGGATGTTAGTGAGAATCCTAGGAGTGTGGTCATAGAGCATAGGCCTCTGAGGAAGTTTAAAAAATATATGGCGTTTATGAGTAGCATCATTGATGTTGAACCTTCCAGTTTTGAGGAAGCAACATATCAATGTGTATGGTGGAATACTATGGTAGAGTACACCTCTATTATGAGGAATGATGTTTGGGACATAGTGACAATACCAGAGGGGAATTTAGTTGTGAGTTCCAGGTGGCTCTAAAATATCAAGCATGTTGTATATGGTAGAATCAAGAAGTTCAAGGCAAGGTTTTTGGTGAGAGGGTTCTCCCAGAAAGAGGGAGTGGACTACGAGGAGACATTTTCTCCAGTCACTAGGTATACTTTTATTTAAGTTGTTATTTCTATTGATTCATTTATGAGGTGGAGGATACATCAAATGGATGTGAAAATAACTTTCCTCAACGATATCATTGAGGAGGAAGTATACATAGAAAAACCTTAGGGACTTGAGGTACATGGGAGGGATTCACATGTGTGTAGGCTTAACAAAGGCTTGTATGGACTCAAATAGGAAACTAGGGCATGGTATTCTAGGATTGACAAATACTTGCAGAGTATGGGATTTACAAAGACCAAGGTGGATCCTATCTTGTGCTTCATACTTGTTGGGTCAGACCCACAAATCTTGGTTCTATACATTAATGATTTGTTTCTCATAGATGTAGAGGAGATTATTACATAGTAGAAAGAAGATTTAGCTACTATGTTCAAGATGAAGGAAATTGGCTTGATGCATTATTTCTTGGGGTTAGAGGTGTGGCAGGTATTGGGAGAGATATTCCTTGGTCAAGGGAAGTATGTATTATATATCTTGAGGAGATTCAATATGGAGGATTGTATACTGATCGCTACACCTATGGATACCAGTTTGAAGAAGGTTCTCACTTCATATTCAAAGTTGGTAGATCCAAGGATATACATGAAGCTAATAGGTTCCTTGATGTATTTGGTCAATACTATGCTAGATATTTGTTTTACTCTGAACACATTGAGTCAATTCATGGTGGAGATGAGGTAGGTGCATTAGGTAGTAGTGAAGCATATGCTCAAGTATTTGAGAGGTACAATGGAGTATGGATTGAGGTATACTAGAGGAGATGGAGTGGAGTTGCAGGGATATACAAACTCAGATTGGGAAATGAGTGCAGTAGACAGAAAGAGCACCTTAGGGTGCTGCTTTAGCTTGGGATCAATAGTGATTACTTGGTTCAGAAGGAAGCAAGATTATGTAGCACTCAATTTAGTAGAGGCAGAGTATATGATAACGAGTATGGCTAGCTATGAAGTGATTTGGCTTCGTAAATTCCTTACAAGTTTATTTGATTAGGAATTGGATTCTATAATGATATGTTGTGATAAATAGAGTTGTATCAAACTCTCAAAGAATACAATATTCCATGATAGGACCAATAATATAGAGATCAAATACCACTTCATTCGATTCAGGATCCAAAAGGGAGCAGTGAACATTTAGTG
The DNA here is from genome assembly GCA_010110895.2 of Picea sitchensis. NCBI lineage: Eukaryota > Viridiplantae > Streptophyta > Pinopsida > Pinales > Pinaceae > Picea > Picea sitchensis. The sequence goes on from SNQJ01S0001135.1 coordinate 332,588, forward strand.
TATTTCCACAGATGAGTAGGTTGCAGGTATTTTGACCAAACCCTTGGTGAAAGGGAAGTTTGTGTTCTTCAAAGACAAGATTGGAGTGGTGTATAATACCTTACTTTATAACAGGGAGTGTTAATTCATGGTAGCATCGAACAAGTATTTTGACACAGGTCTACGTGTCTAGATGCGTGGAAATCATCCAAATCCTTGTATCCTTGACTTTACATTAATTAAAATATTTATTAAAGTAAAATTATTTTATTAACTAATTGAGTTATTTATTTAAATACTTAAAGTAATTAGCATTTAATATTAGTGATTGATCTCAAGTGAGGTGAGAAGTAATCTCAATCGTCAATCACTTTGGAGATTAGGGTTAGGCTATAACTCAAGATTATAAAAGCAAGGCTAGGGTAAAGAAGAAAACACTTGATATTATTGAGAGTAGAGAAGGAATTTTTCTTTCAAGAGAGTTGAATCATGAAGGACTGTGATCATATGGTTCAAGGAGAAGAGAGAACAAAAGTAGTTGCAAGTGGGTTTTAGCCAAGCGAAGCCATAGAAAAGGCTTGCTTCATATGGAGTTTTCCATACAATATTTTCGTACATATATGTGGGAACCAATGGAGAAATGAACATATATGCAGGTGTACATAAGGGAAATGCGCATATACATCAAAAAACATGTAGATCTGGGTCATACAACAAAACATACTTTGCTAGATTTGTCTGCAGTTGTATTTTTCTCAGTGGGCCATTATCCCTATTACAGGAGCCTTGGTTTTATCATAATAAAATCATTCTCAGCATTGGTTTTCCCTTCGAGGATTTTCTAGCGGTATCTACCAAAAAATATTGGTGTTTATGTGTGTATGATTTGGTTTCCAATTTTTCTTCCACTAGATTTAAATTTGAGTTGAATATTTTAGCAGTATATTTTTTTTTTGTGAGCTGCTAATTTGATTTGCAATAAGAAAATCACTAAATAACAAGACACCTAGGTGCTAGACTAAGAGATTTTAATGAAAATGAAGTTATTGTAATTGATTATAGGACTTTATAGATCATCTTGGTTTAAATTGGTGTTCAACTATGATGAACTACTTAGTGAGCAAGTTGATTTCAAAAATAATTTCTAAGCTTATTTTGAGAACACAGTTGCCTTGGTTCTTAAATACTTGTTTTGGAGCATATTATTTGATATTACATATGAACATTAACACCGACATGACTAGAGAATTTCAGATTTTTCCCATTGAAACAAGAGTTCATGCTTTTCTTGCTGAAATGGGGATAAGACCCTATCAAAATACCTTTCATATTTTGGCTCTAGCATTTTACTGGAATGCCCATTTTGCAGATTCATTATAATGTTGGAAAGGTCTTCCTGAGATATCCAACTTCACAGTTATACGATTTTATTATTTTCACACCAATTGTTCACATTTTTCAGGATTAGTATTTGACACGTTGTCAACATACCCAGAGAACATGAAACCTCAACCAAGAGTAGAAGAACCAGGAACTGAACTCAGGGAAGCATATATGAACTCTTAATTAGTTGATTTTTCAGTTCTATGTTTTCAAATGTATGGTGTTGATAGTTTATTTCAAGGTTATTTTGTGGTCCTCATCCACTGCATATTGAATGGTGTTAGGTACCCATACTAAAGGAAGGTCATACTCAACAACCTAGATTTGTGGTGTGTGAGGGAAGAAAACCACAATGGAAAAAATGGCATGCATCCAATAAATCCTTCCAATGTACAACAATACCCTTGAAAATGTGATCTCAACCCAAGGATGATAGAGCAACAACAATAACAATTGTCGCAGTAGTGGAGGAGCAACCAAAGGGAATCAAATTTAAATGGTTGAAGAGGAGGTCTGAACACCATGATGATTGACTATCAAAATCCAAGAATGAATATTTTTTCCAATGAATAGACCAATATTCATGGTGGGTGGGGCACACTATTGCCAAAATCTATGATATCCCACCAACACTAAAATAAAATTTTGAAATGTAATTGCATATCATATTTTAAAATATAAAACATTTATGTTATCCTTGTTTTATCATCATTACGAAGGGGATAGGGACAAAAGTTTCTAAATGAAAGGTCATGGGGGGGGGGAGACGGAAAGCAAATATTCACGGTGAAATTTAATAAATACGGGGATTTTATCCAAGCAAAATCCTTTTGTCTCTTCCAACTTTCATGTACTACTACAAAAACTGTTAATGAGGAGAAGCCTATTTGGCCAAGCTATTTTTTGAAGAGCTCTGATTCTCGTGTTGGATGTATTATGGATTATTCCTTTATGTTTTGGCTCAACACTCGGGTTATGTAAGGATGTACTTCATATTGTAGAATACTCTTATGTATGATGCCTGCATTCTTATTTATGTTCTTGAGAAATTATTTGTCTAAATTTGTGGGCATAGAACCACAAATGACTATTTAAATGCTAGACTATTTTGTGTTTGCAGTTATTTATTCATATTTATGTCCTTGATCTATGTAAACTATTTTATGGGCCATTGATAGGAGCATGGTTGGTTCTATGCTTTCCTTCTAGTTACCTTAGATTCATCTAGACACATGCATCTTAGATTAACTTCATTTCATTCTTTATCATAGAAAACCTTCATTGGTGGATGGGGCCACAACCGGTAAACCCCAAACCATAAATGGCTACCGGGCTAGAATTCGGATGGGTTCCCTACTACGAACAGTGAGAGGTCTAATTGGGACTTCTTATTGGGGGTAACCCTACTGTTGATAAAGGGTAATTCCTCTCTATCAACAAGTACCTATCATTCCCACATTCCGAACATATGTCTTTGTATGCATATTTGTTTCTGTATAGAATACAATCATTCAGAAATGCATGGTATGATATGTACTCATAACAAAAAAAAATTAGTATTTGCTTTTCCTCTGTGCAACTATCGAGAAAGAGATTATCACTTGGAAGTACCGTACTTTTGAGTAACCTGCAATTAGTGGGAAATAGAAATTTCACTGTCATCAAGAATGAATAAAATCAATCCTTTTCTTTTTTCATTTTGCGACAAGATTCCTTAAACATTTAGGGAACTTTATGGTTAGCTACCTCAAAAGTGTCGAGAAAAATTCATCTGACATACAATACATTGCTTTCAAGTTGTACAGTAGCATTATTGTCCTTACCTGGGTATACCTTCCAGACCCATGTATTGGACCAAATAGAGGGCTAGTGGAAGCAGATTTTAGGATTTCATAGAAGGTATCTACAACATAAATATCATTCCCAAACTCATTTTATTTGAATGTATCTAACAATATTCCCTCCATTTCCTGAGTATCCCACAAGAAATCATCCATACCAACCTCTATATCATTGCCTTCATCTCCAACATGTGAAGAACTAGTGTTATTGTCGAGGCTTTGAATTGATGACTTAGGACATAGTGAGAATTGAATAGATGGTTGTTTCAATCATTCTTGGTATGCTACCTCTTCGAGCTATTTTTTTTTAGCCGCAATCTCATGACTTTCCATTGTAGTGGGGTGCAATGGTGGATGGTGGGAAGGTTGTTCATCATGAGAATCATGATTGTAAAAATATTGAACATTGAATCGATAATATTAGTAACACAATGCTTTTAATATGTTCAAACATTATGCCGAACACTTATTAAAAGCATGGACATTTTTTTCCTAATTATAAACATGAAACCAACCCCTTTATAAAACAAATTTCAAATTAAGCAACACATTTATATTAGTTCCATTGAAAAACCAAAAATCCAATTACTCAAACATCTTTTTCTTATGCCCTACGGGGTTGTCTACATAAAAGAAATCAAATTCATGGTGTAATACCATTGAGCCAAGCTGGTTGTTGGAAGATGGTATGTTAGGATTGGTAGGGTAAAGAAGATGTCCAATTTCATCAAACATTTGTTTGCGGTATCTTTCACTTGATAAGAGATTTTGGAATTTTGGGACCATATGAATGTCTCGAGCATTTGAACTTGATCTTGAATCCCGATCCTACAAAATTCAATGAACAATTATTAAAATACATATGCACACATAACACAAATTAAATGTGATAAATGAATTATCAATAAAATCTCGATGTGCTGCAATCAACATGAGAGATACTGAAGGAGTTGCAAAGATACAAAATGAGGCGACACTGAATTTTGAAGAATTCACCATTTGATATTATAATTATTTTTTCCTTCCATTTGAACCAAAACCACCATCTTTGGTAGTATAGAACAATCTAATTTCAAAAATAACTTCAAATAAATTTTATAACTTGACAACACACTTAAAAAATCATTGTTTTTTTCTACAATATCATTGTTTTATTCTGCCCATCTATACAATAAATCTCAATATGGATTTACAAAATATGAAATAGTTACTCGATCCTTGAAAATATCCTCCTCGAACATAGAAAATGTGAATTTAATGCTCTCTCTCTCTCTACATTTATATACCTCCTTCTCTCTATACCCCTCCTCCCTCTCTCTCCATATCACTCTCAACCTCTCTCTTACTCTTGTTGGATCTCTCCTTCCCTCCCTCCCCTTCTCTCCCTATATCCCCCTCCTCTCTCTCCTGCATCTACCCCTCCTCCCCCTCACTCTGTATCCCCCTCCCCCTCTAACTCACTATATCCCCTTCCCTCTCTCTCCCTCTTTCCCATTGGTGCACTTTATCATATAAATACACACTAGCGTGTATGGATAACCGAAACACATTGATGCATTTAAATGAGAGAAGCACCAAAGAATGACCTTTGTTATTGCCTCCAGAAAGAAAAACATATGCAAACTTTAAAAAAGGATGTTTTCATTTGTATTGTGCAAATCTAACTATCATATGATGCATTATTACTTACACACCACCCTGGTACATTATTAATTACACTTCACATCAGTGCGCTTTGAACTATATAGCGCATCCACTGAAGCAAGTTAGAAAAATAATGCGCGCTTACTATCAATACTTTGAAATTTATCATGAAAATAAATCGATGCATTATACACACTGCATCAATGCACTACTCATGACATAGCGCACCAAAAACATATCTTTTGAAAAAAAAAAGTGTGCACATTTATCATCAGTGCACCAAAATATACAACAAAAAAATGAGCGGGAATTTGAGTTTTTCCATTTATAAAGGGAAACCCTATTCATTGTTTTATTTGTTTGCCAAATTTTAGAGAGCATATTTGTGCAAAAGAGATTTATCAATAAAGATTTTTGAGTGGGTGGATTTTTTTTGAAGATCCTAATTCAAGGGGGAGTATTGTAGATCACATAGAAATCTGCAGAGGAGAAATTTTAGGTATATGATTTCATTCTATTAATTATATTGATCATTCTCCTATTTGATTCAAACAATTTTCGGTGCATTCTCAAACAAAAAAAAAGGGTTTCACAATTATCTTTAGTATTGGAAGCCTTAATTTTCTCATTGTTCTTTTTTTTTCTCCTTCTATATTTCACAAGAGGAATTATTTTTAAGAACAATTTCTTGATAGGGTTTGTTTATTTATATATGGGTGTTTCCTATCCATTGCAATGAAACCACTCATTGCATTGGATCTCAAATTGTCATGTCATGGTCATTGTTTTTTAAATGCCTTCGCGACGATCGGTGCCCTTTGTACATTGTAAGCGCACCAACACATATTTGTTTCTAAACAACACCACTTTATTTCAATTTGAAATATTATTAAAAAATTCTTTTCGCAGTGATCAATGCACATTTTACCTAAATACACACAAGGGTGCATTGTTTACAAAGCACACAGTTGAGTTTAAAATGGAAAAAATATTGTTTTTATATGGAAATCGTCACTTCTTAAATTTGTTCACTGCTCGACGGTGCATAATAAATATTACTTAGGAAGTTGTGTTTTTCTTAATTCATAAAGCACCGACTGAATACAAAAAATTGTAAAATGTTTTCAATTTTACAACGACACTGTTATACTGTACCAATGCATATATGTATGTTTGACACACCGATGTGTGTGTAAATATTGTTGATGCCATGGTTCTAATTATATTAATATACACACTGAGATCTTATTTAAAAAATAATAATAATTTATATCTTTTTTTTTTCCAGGGAGATTTTGAAAATTCCAAGGGACAAACAAGAGGAAAACCAAGACATGTCGGTAAAGATGTCCAAAAAAGTGTAGAAGAAGATGTTAAAAGACATGAACATAATTGCGTCACAAGAAGAACCATCCCAACTACAATGTGCATCAGAGGTATGTAATCAATTTTTTTTTTTTTTATGTACGTTGAATTTAAGTATCGCATGAAATACTATTTTTCAATTGTTTTGTTGCAGAAAAAGAAAAACAAATAGAATCCCTTCGACACATAAGATAGGACAATGATGAATAAAATGGTTGATCACAAACTTTGTGAGAATTTACGTTTTCACATTTTCTTAAGATTTCATGTTGGTTGTGATCTTTATATTTAAATAATTAATTTGCACTTGTCCATGGATGTCTTCTACTAGGTGCTAACATACAAAGAGGAGCCAACCCATGAATTGATAAACATTGGGTTAAGTGTGGTTTGTGATTATATTTTGAAGAACGAAAGTTTAATTGAACAATTTGTAAGTAACTATGTTGTTTAACTTCCCTCGTTTTATAATTAATGAAAAAAAAAAAAAACTTATATTGATTATATCAACTGTGTTTTTTTATCTCATATTAAACATGTAAGAAACAATGTATGGAATGCACACATCATAGAAGATTTTGAGAGAATTCATGAAGCATGGATTCGAAAGAATGTGTATTGTTTATGAAAGACTTGGTGCTAAGGTATGTTTTTTTTATTTACGCAATCATGTATATTCTACTATATATATAAATGTAGATATACTTATTATAATTTATTTCTATGTTTTTAGATAGAATAGAAGGGAAAGAACATGAAAAACAAGTAGATTAAAAGAAAACATTATGTTAAAAAACCGAAGTACAATATCACCTACAAATGATGAAAAAATGAAGCATGCATGTAGCTCAAGCAATGTCAATGGTTTAATTGATGATTGACAATCAATATAATTGAATGTTACTACAAGTTGTATGTTTTGGAATATTTGTCTCTAAAAATCAGGGATTTTGTCTAATGTGCGAGAAACATATTGTCCCAATTGCATGAGGACTTTTTACCAATACGTGTAACAATTACAAATTGGTTGCAATTCGATTATTGTACTGGACCTTTACGTTGTCCTTTTTTGTATGACAATAGAACATGAAAAACAAGTAGATTAAAAGAAAACATTATGTTAAAAAACCGAAGTACAATATCACCTACAAATGATGAAAAAATGAAGCATGCATGCAGCTCAAGCAATGTCAATGGTTCAATTGATGATTGACAATCAATGTAATTGAATGTTACAACAAGTTGTATGTTTTGGAATATTTGTCTCTAAAAATCAGGGATTTTGTTTAATGTGCGAGAAACATATTGTCCCAATTGCATGAGGAATTTTTACCAATACGTGTAACAATTACAAATTGGTTGCAATTTGATTATTGTAATGGACCTTTACGTTGTCTTTCACTCCAAGAAGACCTCACAACTATGCAAGTTTGTGCTCGTTGAAGATTTTATTGAATATGTAGATGTCTGCACAGATCTGATGAAGTATATGCACCATTGATATGCCCACACATATCCACTTTATCTTCTTGTAATGAAAAATATCCAAATAAAGTTTAGATGAAATTTTGAAAACCATGCGGCCGTTTTCGGAAAAATGCTAAAATTTTATTGATTTTAAAAAGATCATAACTTCACTTTCTGGACTCCATTTCGGATGATGTTTTTTTTGAAATTGGATATTTTCCTCAGAGGAATTCAAATATACAATCTGTTTCTGCAAATTTGGCTCAGAAAATATCAGAATGGAGTCTAATGTGTACGAATCTCTTTTTGTCTCCTGAGATGCATGCATTGCGCATGGAAAAGTGTTTGTATGTGACTCCTGAGATGCATGCCATATATCTTCCAAATGAATTTCAGAAAACAAATCTTAAATGGAGTAGACATCATCTTCAATTATTGGAATACAAATTTCTGCAAATAATTTTGTAGAAGACTCTTCAAAATAACAGGCTTGATCATCTGAGAGTTTCTCTTCTGACTCTATCTTTCCAATCCCCTGCATGCAATCTTCACAATCTTATTTATTCCCAAATAGAACCTCCAATCTGGTCCATAATTTATTTGGAGTGAATTCTTGTGTGACATCACATACTTGGTGGAGAATTTATGGAGAAATAGACAAGCAAATAAATCCTATGGCCATATCTTGTCTATTGAAAAAGTCATTTTTCTCATGGGCGAAATAAGGCTCCACTTCCATTGCCATAGCTATTTGGTAAAATCCTCTGCATATAAGTTGAAGCATAATTTTTGGCTGCCATTTCAAATAGTTATGAGGCGTGAGAAGTATTGTTGGTGAGTAAAACATAGATTCCATCTTTATGTGTTATTCAATCTTAAGTACCTGCAAAAAATAATTTGGTGCACCTTTTTCTTAGCAGTCTGTCGGCTCTAATACCATGTCAATGTGTTGAACCTGCACAGAATAGATCTAGCTAGAAAATACCACACACATTTGTAGAGAGAAATTGAGAAAAAAGAAGCAAGAGAGAAAGAATGGAAGAATTCTCATTAACTGTATTCCACACTCAAAAAGTGAATAATTTACAATAGATATATGATACATGAGTAACTAATGAGCCATAATGGTGGTCTAGAGTGATCTGGACACACACCAACAGTTACGAGAGTGAACTACCACATAGTCTAGTCTCTCAGGCAGTTACGAAAGTGGATTGCTGCCTAGTTGAGTTAACTAGTCAACTGGTCTTGAGTTAACTAGTCAACTGGTCTTCAGTTAACTGACTGAACAAAGAGTAGTGAGGAGTTAACTCAAGAAATCAAGGGTAATGCGCCAGTCTGGTGATGATCCCAAGGCAAGTGCGCATTAGCTGGTGATGATCCCAAGGCAAGTGTGCATTAGCTGGTGATGATCCCAATGTTGCATGGTGACAAAACCAATGCAACATCTAAAGTCAACTCAACTAGTCAAATTGAAGTGTCAACTGAAAGAGAATATTCTCCAGGTGGAATATTCTCCCCTAAAATATAGGACACTGGATAATGACTAATTATGACTAACAAACAAGGAAAAACCTTAGGAAAAATAAATCCTAGGTGTGTGTGAAGTAACTCCAACAATAAAATGGGTTTCTTATTTCATTGCATTGTCGAATGTTGTAAAATATTGTGTTCCCGAATAATTAATGTATGGATGATTTACATTGTTACAAATAGCAGAGGTTTAATTGGTTGGATAACACATTAAATTGTTTTATCGTTTCAAAATTGTACGGTGCTCATGTTTGAAATATATATGGGGGCACTAAAAATAATTTGCATACCAACACATTACATTTATTATATGCACCAAGAATCTAAATATTATTTACACAGTGGTTCCTTTACTATATAATATACAGATCAATGCATACTAAAAAAAACGGCGTTGACATCTCACCTTGAATATTCAAAATTTCACTACCCTTCGGTGCACATGGTAAAATAGATATTGGTGCGTACTAATTACACAAGAACCGAGGAAGATGCTATATTAAACACATCGGTCTTAGGATAAATTGATCGCATCTGGGATAACTATAACTTAAATGCACTGGGGCAGAAAAATTCTGAAGCGCACTGATGCTTCATATGGAAATAACGCAAAACCAGTGCATAGTAATTATAACATCATCGATGTTCTGCATATGGCGAGAAAGGATGTACCAGTGCGTAATAGTTATAAATGCATGAGGGCATTTTTTTATTATATTAAGATTTGAGGCATTTTTGTATATTAATGTACCAATGCATTTTGTTATAGTAACATGCAAGTGCGTGTTTGCAAATAATGCACTTTTGTGTTTTGACAAGAACACAGAAAAAAAAAAACCCTACAACAACCTCCTTCTGTCCAATTTTTTTTAGTTATACGAAACATTTTCTAAAACCTCTGCAACCAAAAGAGGAGGTTGTAGCGGGGTTTTTTTGGACATTTTTTCTAAATTTTGTAACACTAAAAACCTCTCAAAAACCTTCAATAGAAGGTGTTCTCCTTGTAGTGAGTCATCCTTGGACATTGTGGATGGACTTATTGCTATACTCTTCCCCTATGTCAACTTCCCTATTGAAATAATGTTCCTTGCCACCTTGATTCCAACACTCAATGGCGAAATGAAACACTTCTAGGTTCTTCCATCAATTTGGAATCCATTGTTAGTGCTCGGGATGTGCAATATTTCAATTTGTAATTTTATTTTCATTTAGTTATTATGGATCATAGGTTGGTGGTGGCGATCACTATATCTTACTTCTCAAATAGTTTGTTAAATAATATACCTATAGATTCCTAGTAAAAAATCACACTTCATGTTATGTATTAGTGAATTTACTAAATTACTTAAGATTATGATGGAAGGTAGGATTTTGTATGGTTTTTTCTACTAATTTGTGGACCAGTTATAGCCACCAATTTTTTCCACTACAAAATACTTGTTGTTTTTAAAAAAAATCTCATTTTCCCCTTTTCCCTCACGAGAATCCAATGATGTAATATTTGTTAAAATTCATTATTAAATTGATTGAAATTGTGAATTTTAATTGCATATATGGATTCTACACCCTTCAAAACCTCTACTACACCTTGATTATATAATCTTTTCATCTTATATATGGAACATCTAAAAAATATATATTTTTGGGAATTTCTATCATTTTTCTTTGGTTTCACGTATGGTTATTTTTTTCATATGAGAAAGGGGGCAAACATTTTCTGATTATCCTACATTAGTTAGTTAAAATTAAATGCACACATCATCTCCACCCCATGTACACAAATGCATACATTTACCCTTGTGAGGGTGGGTGGCATGGGAATTTACAAATAGTAGTGAAATTGCACACTTAGGCCTTCATGAGGATGGAGGTAGGGGTGTGCATTATGGGGTAGGGTCACAAACAATAGTAAATAAGGTACTCACACATATAAGAGTGTGGTGGTGAAGATAAGCACCCACCTTCCAAAGGAATGAAGATGTACATTTGTGTGAGCGTGGGAAGTGATGGCATGCACTTGTCTTCGAAGGGTTAAAATGTGGATTTATTTACATTAATTTGACTTCGATGAAATTTAATATTATAGCAATGTATTATTAAAGGATGAGTAGAGTTCCATTATAATCCAACTTACATAGATAGTGGAATAGTGTCTCTGGAGCTTTTGTTCAATTTTGAATCAAATCAAATTATCAAAAGTTAAATCAATGTTTTGGAGCAACAAAAAATCAAACTTACCATATTGCCAAATTTTGATAACAATGATGCTCCTCAAAGTGAATAATTGATATTCAAATGCCTAGGAATGGATGAAAGAGAATGCTAATGGGTGGTATGAGCAAGAGATAAGGTCCTTTGATGAATAAGCAATAAGTGCCCACCTTTCAATAGAGTAAATGGAGAAAAATTACTACAAAATTAGATACTACCATTGGTCAACCATTTTTTAAAATAAAATATAACATTCAAGTGCTTTTTTTAATTTATTAAAATCAAATGTTTAAAGAAATAATAATAATAACAACTAAGCTATTAGAATCAAAATCCATATAAAACATTATTTAAAAAATAATAATAATATATAAGTAAATATTAGGTTTTTCCAGAATAATAGTGATTATATTCCTTATTCATAAATAGTAGTTAAAGATGATTACGGGTCTAACTTTATGGGGACATGAAGTGAGGCTCAACAAACTCAACAATGATTAGTTGAGGATTTGACCCGAAAAACTCTCACTAAAGAGAACTATAGCTAAAAAACCACAACAATCATCCATTTAAACTATTAAAAAATAATAATAATATATAAGTAAATATTAGGCTTTTCCAGAATAATAGTGATTATATTCCTTATTCATAAATAGTAGTTAAAGATGATTACGAGTCTAACTTTATGGGGACATGAAGTGAGGCTCAACAAACTCAACAATGATTAGTTGAGGATTTGACCAGAAAAACTCTCACTAAAGAAAACTATAGCTAAAAAACCACAACAATCATCCACTTAAACTAACCACTCAGTTAATTGAAAATTGAACTCTAATGAATTTTATAGTTTTATAAAAAAAAAAAATATTGAAAAAGTTGAAACTTCCAGCATAGGGCTCTTTGTTTTATTTATATTAATTATTAAAAACAAATAAAGCTTATGTTTTATTTATATTAATTATTAAAAACAAATAAAGCTTAATGCATTTTAATAAGAAACAGCCAATCATTGTTCATTCAGTGCGCTCTTCCCAAAACAAAAAATCAAATGAATCGTGCGTGGGCTGTTTTGACACTTGTAGGCCTTTCACTGAACAATATAAAGAAGCGTGACTCGCACGAATGTGATTACAGCTATCACTCCTAAAAAATCGGGACTAAAGATATGATTCATCGTCAAATCATAAGCCGTGTGGGGCAGCCTTCCTTGGAATTTGATGTTTCACAGAATGTTTTTATTTGTTTAAACGAATTTTATGGTTTATCAAAAATTATGAAATTGAAAATAAATAGACCTTTAAATCCTTAGATGACAGCTCAAAGTTAGTTGTCCTAAGCACTAATGTAGTTCTACAAGTTTTCTACATCCTTTTGTTTTCTGCCTCTTATTAATTCTTTAATAGGTTTGGCTTTTTGCATAGTCTTATTAATGTAGTAGTATTGCTATGCACTATGGTTGGTCCTTAGTCGAGTGTATTGTAAAGTTGTTTTTATAAATGTATTATAGGCATTAGCATATTAGCATATGTGGGTATGTTATTTATTTATGTTAATTAGGTTTAGGTTGGATGGTTGGGAGTATTGGTTGTTAATTTCCCCACCCTTCAGTTTTTGAGAATCTTGATTGTTAATTTTTCCATTCCACCAAGTTTCAATTCCTAACATACTCACGATTTTTAAATTAAAGAAGTATGGTTATTTTTTTTCGAGATGAACATATATGTCTAAAAACGTTCGTTAGTTCTACCAAATGGCTTTTTTCCCCAAAAATTCTTTATTTAGTAGAATCTTTACCCTACAATTATATCTAAATTATAATTTAAACTTACCATGCAATATCCAAATAATTATAATTTAAAAATATCTTACAACATTGAATTTGACTGCCGTAAAGTTCGGAATCATGAAAGTTCTGATTGATTACAGAATTGCGGCGCCGCGTTCCCTTTCTTATCTGATGGGCAAGAAACACGTTTCTTCGTACAGCTTTCGGACCGATAGTTTCTAAATTATCAGCTTTCTGCTCGCCCCTGAACTTTGAGTGGCCTCTACAAATACCACACAGATAACTTATTAACATAATTTAGCAGACGATCTATGCACGCCTTCCGAATTTGATCATGTAACATACGCTTTACAATTTCTTCAATGCTTTTTCAATTCCTTTTTCTAATTAAGATATTNTATGGTCATTTCAAAGGACATTTATGATGAGGAAGTTGAAGCTAAAACCCCTGAGGTTACTCATCCATCTATTGCGTATCCTATGGAGTACTACACCAAATATTTTTCCTTACCATATTGCTATCAATCTATTTTTTTCTCCATTTCGATTAAAGAACCTCCAACAAAGGTTAGAGTGCACTCTTCATAAACACAAAGACTCTTTCCTACATCAACTAGTCTTGTTACATTATAAGTCACAGGATCAATTCAAGAGATCATGTGTAGTGGTTTGAGATATGTACTTCTTTTAGAACTTTTTGAACAAGAAACATAATAAATAATAAGTAAAGAATGTGTACGTCCTTTACATGATTTTTATTGTCCTTGGTTGAGGTAGTGTACTCGAATGAATAGAAAGTGTCTCCAAATTAAGCTTGCCCTTGCCACATGCCCTTCTCTTCTAACCTTATATATACAATATTTCAACATTTCAATACATTCATCAATCTTCTAGTTGATCATCTTCGTCAAAATGAACATCCATATCATCTGGTTCATATAAGGTGTTGTAAGGATTGACCGTATCAACATCGTCATCAATGTACTCATTTCCAAGCAATATATCTTCATCATGGATATCATCATCAAGATCCGCATTGCCTCCTACTAGTACATTTGGTTCATCTCCTTCAGGATCTTCATCTAAGACATCTGCTACATTGGGTACCTGTTCCTCTGCATCATCTTCTTCTTCAAGATCATTTTCTTTCTCTACAATATTATACTTTACTGGCCTTCCTCTTGGATCATACCTAACAACAAATGACCAACCTGCTTTACCTGGAACCTCTGAGTAGAAGATTTGTTCGCATTGGCTTGGAAGAACATAATGATATGTTCATGGCTCAAATGACCTTGTATTAACCATGGTAAATCCGTTATCATGTAGGATAATAGTTCTATCAGGATCATGTTCATTCATTCGTAGCCTGTACCATTTGATGTCAAACAAAACTATTTTCACACTCAAGTATGTCCTCCAAATACCCATAGTGTCGATTTTCAGAGACTCTGGTACGTCTATCACTTATAGAGGAAACATTAGTGACCTCGAAGACTGCAGTTATCCCACAATCAGAAGTTTTCCTCTTTTCGTCCAACTTTTTGATGCGAAATTTACGACCATTGCACCACATAGCCTTGTGATGTTTCAACTGCAATATGCCAGACACATAAAACATATTTCACATAACTTGTAATGTATGGATGGGAAAAACACATCAACACTAACATTAATAATTTATGAAATAACATAATGAAATTATATCGGATGAATAGCATGCTTGCATGTTTATCTTTCAAACCATGTGCTAAATCAATTTCTTGTTGCGTAAGATTGGTATATCCATTACGATGAGCTTCTATAACCAATGTAGACATCCCTTCCCATGATAACCTACCTTCACGTTGTATGCATCTATCAATCCATACCTTCATCTAGTCAAGATTGTTTGCAATGTATATATGCAGTGCATCCCACTCTTGACCAACTGTATCAGAAAATCATAATTCACCAATATATGTTAGTTAGCAAGGTATAAAATATTAATAATTGATGAAAGCATAAAAATTAAATAATTATGATACACATAAAAAGGAAAATCAAATGTATTATAAACCTAGTTACCTTTCACTTTCATCATTCTACCTTTCCCCAACATGTGCTCCCCTTCAAATTTTTTGAAGGAGTTCACATCCCAAATGCGATCCACATGCATATTTGTGGCTAATTTAGGAAGATATTGACTATAATACACCATCGATTGATATATCATATATCCCTCCACCATAGAACCCTCGAGGCATGCTCTTTGTCTAACCAAAGCCTTTAATGATTTCAGGTGCCTCTCCACCATCCACATTGACCTTGTGTGTACTGGTCCACACAACTCAATCTCCTCAACTTGGTGTATGAGGTAGTGTTCGTGTGCATTGAAAAATGTTGGAGGTAGATACTTTTGCATTTCACACATTAGCCAAGGAATGTCTCTCTTCCAATACTTTATATCTTCTTGATGGATTTCTTTCAATGACAACCATCTATAGTCGATGTTGCAAGCAAGTACCATGTTTCAACAA
>SNQJ01S0001135.1:383605-404596 GCA_010110895.2 Picea sitchensis
ATATATATATATATATATATATTTTAAAATTAATATTGTTTACTATTTTTAATCTATTTTTGACTTGACATATATCAAAATCCTAAAATGCATACCTCTTTTATTTCTTCTATAACGTTTTTTCAATTTAACAATTTTTAAAATAAGTTATACGTCGCACTAGAAGAGATGCATATCTATAGTCTGAAAAAAAAAATAAAAAAAATTTGTTTGATAATGTTAACACCCTAGTATATTGCACTAACGAAAAGCATTGTAATTTCAACTCTATGTTGAATTTCATATTTTAAAGAAAATATAAAATTAATATTAAAACATTTCAAAAAATATACAGCTAGAATAATGGGTTCTCTACAATTATACAAATTTTTGAAAGGAAATTTCATCGTTAAAGTACTCAACACCTACACTAACAAAGACATATAACTTGTATTTTGCTAGAAAAATAACAAACCATTGTTAGACAAACTCAAATTTCACATAGTTATTCACCATTTCTATAAATAAAAATTGTGCATTCGGAAAGCTAACTCAAATTCCTACATTTCATCTTTTTACAACATATTCCAATGCATTTTAAATGTACCTTGAATAATCCCTCCAAGTTAAAATTGTTTTTTTTTTGCATGTTTGCATTGCCACTAATGCATAATGAGAGATCATCATTAGCTTGTGCCTCCCATTTACTGAACTATTAAGATTTGGATGGAAGAAAGGATTTTGTATGGATTTTTTTACTCATTTGTAGGTTGCTTATAACTACTTCTTTTGTCGAGTACAAAATACTTGTTTTGTTTCAAAACATTTCCCCCCTTTTCAACTTTTTGTCTCCAAAATCTAATGATGCGTTCTTTAATAAAATTCACTATTAAATTAATTGAAATTATAGATTTCAATTACACATATAGATTCAACACCCTTCAAAACCTCTACCACACCTATATTATGCAATCCCTTCATCTTATACATGTAATCTCATTAAAAAAAATATTATGTGCAATTTACATCATTTTCCTCTAGTTTGAACTTCATTTATTTTAGTTAGATGGGAAAGGGGACAAGCATTGGCCCATTTTCCTATTTCATTTAAAACGAAATGCACACTTTATCCCCACCCCATGCACACAAATTCACATCTTCACCACCACAAGGGTGGGTGTGTGCGAATTACAAATACTAATGAAAAGTGTGCGCTCAAGCCTTCATGAGGGTGGAGGTAGAGGTGTGGGTTGGAGGGTGGGTTATAAACAATAGTAAGTAATGGACACCCCCCACTCTCATCATAAAAATATGAGTGTGGGGTGGATATGTGCACCCACCCTATAAAGGAATGAAGATGTGTGTTTCTATGAGGGTGAGAAATAAGGGTGTGCCACCACCCTCGGCGAGTGAAAGAGTGTATTTATGAACATTCTTTTTACTCCCATGAAATTCAATACTATGAAACAACCAAAATGAAAATGTCATATTAGTCAAGGAGTAACCTAATCTTGTAGCAAAAGGACCTTCTTTCTAGCTACAAAGATGGTTATAATTCAACATCAATTTTAAGGATAAGCATCGTGCCACTATGATTTAAGTTCCATGAATGGTGGAATGATTCCCCTAGAGGTTTTGCCCAAATTCGGAATCAACCTAGATCATAAATAATTCGATCAAAATTTTGGATCAATGAGAAATCTAGCTTCTTATTTCACCAAATTCTAATAATGATGATGCTCCTCGAAATGAATGATTAGCATTCAAATGCATAGAGATGGATGACAGAGCACATTGTTCGATGGCATAAGCAATAAATAAGTGTGTTTCATTCATAAGTCACTACTCACCCACCTTTCAATAAACTAAATGGAGAAAATGTGACAAATTAAAGGATGTCATTGATGAACCATTTTTCTTCCTAACTATAATTTAGCATTCAAACAATTTTATTCCATAAAAAGTAGCAAAGTACTCTACAACCTAATATGATATAGATGTTTTCACCTACTATGTGACTGTTTTTAAAAATATAAATCAAAATAAATCCATTTTAAAATTAGATTTATAAAACACTAAAACAGATTAAATTTATTGAGCTCTCATCTATTAATTCTTTCATATTAAACAATTAAAAAATTATACTCAATAAATTTTATCCATCTTAATTGACAAGTACTCTTAAGTGATAAATACATTATAACAAAAAGAATAATATTAATAAAATTGAATATACTCATCAGCCCATAAAAAAAAATCCTCATTTTCTTTGGGCAGAAGTTTCCACCATAGGCCTCTTTGTTTTTATTTACATTTATTATTAGAAAAAGGTCGGATATATTGTGGAAATTCCTCATTTTCTTTGGGCAGAAGTTTCCACCATAGGCCTCATATATAGATTTTGACAAGAACACATTGAATGCGTTTAATCATTGCACTTGCAACAAAAACGAAAAACTAAATGATTTTGGGTGGGCTGTTTTGAAAAATGGTACGCCTTTTTCATGAAAGGAGTGGGTTAACTCTTTTTCTTTGAGTTATTTTTTGACAGGTTTTTGGGTGTTGCTGTTGTTTTTAGATGGTGTGGTTTTAAATTTCTGATTAATTTAAAATTTTGATTGATTTTTTAAATATTTAAATTGATTTAAAATAGAGTAAAATCTTTAAAATAAAAAAATAAAATATATAAATCTATGCAAAATTCAACCTATCCCTGAAAATCTGAACGAATTCAAACCGTTTTTTTGGTGATAAAGATTACTAGGAGTTAGCTTACTCCTTTCATGAAATACAATAGCAATATCAAGTGCGAAGCTCACAGCTCCTGCTCCTACAAAATCGGGAATGAATGAGTATTGTGGTTGATGTGCAATGAAATCTGTACATCAAAATTGAACTTCTTCTTGTTTAACAGTCTCCAACAGCACGTCATCCGAGATTACGTTATCTAAGCTTACCTCATACACTGGATCATATAATAACACTGAGTGTTAAGAATATTTCCGACTTTAACTCTAAATCTAGAAGTTAGATTTTGGTAGATATTATTTGATTTTAATGATGTAATAGAAAATGTGGGGAAATAAGTATCCCACTGCCACAAATAAAAATAGAAATTTACACCAAATGCTGTTTAAAAAAATGAATTTGCAATTAACCATGTCTATACCTAATGAAAATACACATATGGTTGTGGATGATTTTTTCATGACAATGAACCATTCCATATCCAATTTGTATGTCTCCAAATATTTACAGAGATATATATACTCTATCCTATCATTCCATATCCAATTTGTATGTCTCCAAATATTTACAGAGATATATATACTCTATCCTATCTTCTGTAGATTTGAATCGTGTGATCTTTTATATTGTGATTTATTAAGAGGAAACACATGTTCTTAATCATTAGGTCCACTCAAACTGTAAATTGATGCCATGGGCAAAATCTGATGACCTCTTGCTGTTAGGTAGAATGCATAAAATAAACCCATGGCTGAGTTTAAGCAGCCAGTTTTTACAAATGCAATTATGTATTTTATAAAGAAAGGCAAAGGAAGAAGCATCAAAATTTCACCAGCGTTGACTAGCTGTTCTACGAAATGGTTTTTTTTGCCAGGCTATATAAATTTACAAGAATCGCTGTTTTTTTGTTGTTCAAAATCCATTTTTGAATGCAAAAATTGATTCAGCATGTTCAAAAATTCTCAAGACACTAAGATTTTACAGAAATAATCACTTAAATCTACAAATCCAACAATTTCTAACATAAATATCTCCCAAAAAAAAATTCATCCCAAAAATAGAATAGAATTTTATATTTTATTACGGATACTTTTATTACGTCAATCCGTTAATTGAGTTCCAAAAATTTGAATTTTCAAAAAAGCTCGGATTGATTTACTGCGACACGTCCGGACTGCTGACGCCTCCTCCTTATCTCTTCGTCGGGCTTTTTGACGGATAGTTTCCATGTGTGCAGCGTCCTGCTTCCCTCACAACACACATAATGTTCTGACGATCACTTGATGACGATAACTTATATACGCGATGCTTTTCATTCGCCTATAAGTAAAGTAAAAATAGGTTATATGCGGAAAACCCAATACCAGAGATTTGTAGCAGACCTGGCTGTGCCGATACCGATTTCGTGATCATCTATCTATCTATCGGCAGCGAACGTTTCATCATGTATCATACGCTTTAGAATTTCTTTAATGCTCTTTCACTTTCTGAATCTCTACGCTTCCTTTTCTTGTTAACAAATTAAAATGAACAGCCGTTCTGTTACATGAATGAAGGAGTGTTGTGTTTATCTGATTCTAATTGTTGGGAATCTTCGTTGCAGTTATGCAGATGATGAGCAATCCTGAAGAGAAGCCACGCGCCCAATCTCCATCCACTGCTTTCCATGATCGTTGCGAGATGGAGCAAAAAGAATGTTTGGATAACTGCACGATCCTTTACCGTTTGGCCTCAAATGATCTCCACAAGTTCTCAATCTTACATCAAGTGTTTGGCGCCTGCAACGTTATCAAATTGATTCAAGTAAGCTGCAACTATATGTCATGGCAGATTTTCCCCTTTTATAGTATTAAATCATCTTCACTTCAGATTTCTCTTTCCATAAATTTTACATATATGGTGTGCAAACTTATAGCTCTTTAAAAACCCCGTTAAAAGAAAATATCTTCAACATATAGCTGTTTATAAAGATCCCGTTTGGAATTTGCTGGATTTATGTTAATTTATTATACTGCAATTTCTTTTAACCTGGAACTTAGGACCAACAAATACAGAGTTAGAGTTTAAATGGATCTATGTTTTTTGAAAAGTCAGCCATTTTTTATCACTTTCACGCAGGGCTATAAAAGAATTTCGATCTCGCTTTCATAACGGAGATCTTCTCTGCTTCCAATTTCATCTTTTAATCCGTTGCACTATGGCAGGATCTTCCCTCGGACCAGGGAGCTGATGCAATAAATAGTATGGTCTACGAAGCAAGTGCAAGACTACAGGATCCTGCATTCGGCTGTGCAGGCATCATACAGCAGTTTCAACTCCAAATATCAGACCTGGAATCTCAAATAGCTGCAACACAGGCAATGGTTCATAAAATACGTTCCCAGCAAGCCCAACTTGTAGCCTCTATCCCAGGATTCAACAATAAGTTTACTCCCACAATGAGCACATCACTAAACGACGCCAATGACGAAGACGAGGACTTATTCAATTCCAATCGAACGGATTGAATACAGTGCAGTTTCCGGAAATGAATATCAAATTGATGGAGAAGCGTTTTTATTTGTTAGTCTTTTTCCAATATTACTTCACGTTATCTCGAATGATTAAATCCAATATCTAGGCTAACTAAGTACTAGGATGCTTTTTTCTCGAAATTGATGGAGAAACTTTGTTGTTTGTCTTTTAATCTTTTTTTAAGAAATAAAAAATTAAGATATGTCCAACTAAAATTATAAGGAGTTGGGTAGGGGTTTTATTAAATGTTTTTTTTTTTTTGAATATGGTAATATAAATTTATATTAATCATTATTTTTGTTATTAAAAATTTATTTTTGAATGTAGAAATGGATTTAGCATGTTGAAAAATTTTGGGGTACTTTGATTCTACAGAAATAATCATTCAAATTTACTAATCCAATAATTTCTAGACTGATTTTGGACAAATATTCCTTAAAAAAATCATCATTTTAAATGAACTAATTTAAGAATGCTTTACTAGCTTTATATGAACTTTTCATTTATAAAGCACTAAAGACCAGGATTGATTGAGATGCAAATTTTTTCATGTATATGTCTAAGAATAATTCTTTTTATGATTAAAACTATAGATTTATTTAAAAATATTTATGTGTATATATTACTATAGATTTATTTAGAAATATTTATGTATATATATTAATGTTTGGTATCATGTCTACTTATATTTAGAAATATTTATGTATATATATTAATGTTTGGTATCATGTCTACTTATCTGCATGTTATTATGTTAATGGTCATGTTGTTAATCCATAAAATATATGGAAAGATGATAGAAAAAGTTATATTTGATATATATATTGTAATGAAAATTGTTTTATATTTTTATATTTTTATATTTTCAATTATTGATATGATTTTATTTTGTAATCTTGTTTTTATATGTAAATTATTATTTAATTTAATTTAATTTATTATTTTGTATAAAATATTATATTGAGTAAAAATTATTTTAATAAATAATGTATACATTGAATGCATGTAAAGTCATCCATTTTAACAACATTGAAAATGCTATACTTCACACAAATAATTTCATTTTAACATTTAGTAACTTTTTCCTTTCTATAAAGTGTGAGTGAAAAAAATTGTTTGTAAGACTTTAAGTTAAGTATATAGTTGTAAAGACTTATAGTTGTAAAGACTTTGAGAAAAGTAGTAACGTACTTTCAAATTATTTGTTTCCCATTTTACTTCTAAATTAATTGTCTTGGATCATCTTATAAGTTTTAATAAATCATATGTACATTGAATGTATGCAAAGCCATCAAGTTTAGCAACATTGAAAATGCCATACTTCATTCAAATAATTTTATTTTAACATTGGTAGTTTTTTTTGGTATTAAATATGAGAAAAAATTGTTTGTTTTAAGTTACATATATATAGTTGTAGATATTTTGAGAAAAGTAGTAACGTAATTTCAAATTATTTGTTTCACATTTTATTTCTAATATTAATAGATACATTAATGACAATGGCACTAGATACATTAATGACAATGGCACTAACAATATGTTGAATTGGTTTTTTTTTATCATAGTAGAAAACATAAGTTTACTGGGACAAAAGGCCCATTATCTTACAACATAGGTTTCATACTTCATCCTTTGACCAATTTAATGACTCAAATAAAATGACTTATCTTTATTCAATTTTTACAATTCAATGATTCAATCAACTCTTGATTCGAAGAGAAATGAGAATTTGCAATTTGATTTCACACCATATATAAGTGGCTATGTGATGATCCTTAAATATTGTGTCTTTATGTTTGTTTATCCTTTGATTATTTTATATCCTTTTACTCCATGTGTTTAGGATTGTTGATTTGTTTTACCATGTTAAGAAATAAACAAAACAAGAGAAATAATCAACCATTGCAGATGCATACTCTTGGTGTACCTATGACCCCCTTATTCCAATTTTAGGACAAGTGGGACAAAAGACTCAATTAGTCTTTCATGGCTCAATATGCATGGTAAAATGTTATTTTAATGTTAGACTCTATTCAAAATGAAAGACTGAAATATAATTTAAAGTAATCTAATATAATGCGATAAATAAAATGGGGTGTAAGCTAAGAATGGAGATACAACAAAGTAACAATGTAATGTGGAAGGTACATATCCGATACTAGGATCAAGAAAAGAAAAATAGGAAATGTGACCATTAGTACGGATAATTGTCTACCACTACTACCACACTTGGATCTCACTCAAACCATCTCAACTCCCTTTTGAAATGACACAATCCAATTTCTAGGCACACCTTCTTTTTGTAAAAATGGTTAGTAACCAAGTTAATATGAACCAATCATACACTAGCCATAGAAGAATAGTCTACAACTAGGGTTAGTACAAAATCAATCATTCAATGTTTTGGAAAATAGTAAATATAGTCTACAAGAGTAGTCTACAAGCTACGGAGAGGATGCATGTTTCTTGTCGGATGTTAGTAAGCATAAAGAATAAGTGAAAATGAACATGATAAAAATAGAATAGTCCACAAGTTAGAATGCTCACACTCAAAAGAATGAAGAGAAATAAATAGTCCACAACCAAAAACAATGTTGCAAAAGTATCAACACAATTGACTTACAACAATTTATGTATTAACATATGAAGGTAGATTACAATGTCAAAAGGAGAACCTTTAACTTGAAGGATGTGCTTCTACTTATAAGTGTAACTAGTGGATCTTAGCCTTCTAACTTCTTTACTCTTCAACTACCGTTGGTGAATCTTGAGCTTATAGTTCTTAAATTATTACAAACATTGTCTTATTGTCACTTTCACTATTCAAACTAGTTGAGAGAATAATTATTCAATAAAATTAAGAAATTACAATCCGTGTGTACTCGTGAATAGAATTTCAAAGATAAAAACTAACTCTGGAAACAATCACTCCTTTCCCTTAGATGTCAACTTCCTCAATATTGATCTCATACTTCCAAAACTTTGATTATCAAGCATTCACTGTGTTGTTCCTTGAGATTTCCCCTTGAGAGGAACTTTGGCGAGTAGCCACTGAAAGTTCAAAACCTCCATTCTTCAAGCTTAAAATGGAGGAGTCCAAAGTTAGAAGGGGTATCCATCAATATAAAATATATTCTCTAAAATACTTTTTCCACCAAATGTTTTTAAATATTTAATATAAAACTAGAGACAACTAATTAATCAAAGCAAGAGCATTGAAAATAATGTTTTATAACTAAAAGGAAATGTTTATCTAGGAAAATAATTCATAAATTAGTCTTGATAGATGGAAAATATTTAAAGTTGTAGAAGAATCTCAAATAAAAAATACAAAAGATGATCATTAATATCAAATAATTGCACAATATCTTTAAATGCGAAAGAGCATGGATGATTTTAAGAATGGAAATTTATTTTAAAATGTAGAAACCTTGGCGAATCTTACTAATCCTTTATATGCCAACTATAAATGATTAGCGATATTTTTGTAAAAATATTCAAATTTCTAAGGATTTCATATAGTTTTTATAAAATTTGGCGATTTTTAAGGTAAAATAAATTTATCCTATAGAATTTGGGCGAATCATTTTTAAAATAGAGAATCTCATTTTTTGAAAAACCATGGAAAATTAGCCCATAAGAGAAATGTATCCCCTAAAATCATCTCTGCGAAAGAGGATGGTAACTTCTTTAAAATTCACTCATAAGAAAGGAAAATGGGTGGGGCATTATTAGGATGACTACAACAATTTAAACCACCATTGTAAAGATAAAAGAATTATTCAAGCTGTAGTCAAGATACTAAAGACCATCTCCATTATATTAGGGCAAGGCAATATATGCATAAAAAAGTATAATAATACACTTTAAAATGCTTATGATTGACTAAAATAACAAAATGACTATACCACAAAATTGCTTCTTCAAATTGAGAGTACAAAATGAAATGGTCTTTAGGTTACAAAAATGATAATAGAAAATATTAGGGAAACTTGAGAATGTTGATACAAGAACTAAAAACATTATAGATTTAGTTGTACAAGTGGAAAATCCTTAAAGTTTGTCTTGTTATGTGCATGGTTTATTAATTTTTTTTTATTAGGTTAATTTTGACATGGTTTCCTTGGTTAAGGATGACACAAGTATGGTTTACCATAGGTATTTTACGGTCTCTTGGAATTGGGTGGCCCATGGTATTCATCCATGGTGTATTTAAAGGCTTGGAATACTCCACTGTAAAATACTTGAAGTGGCTAGTGTTGGCATAAGTTAGCTAGCTTGGTCATAGTGGCGAAAGTTAATGAAGATATATCTTCAAAGGTTGGTTTTGATAGAGGGTTTCTAGGGTAAATACCTTTTTTATTTTTATTTTGTGCATGCTTCTTGTGTTTGATGTTTTTCTTCTTTCGTTATTCTTGGCTTTTACACATGGGTGAGTGCACGAAGTCAATGGATGATAAAGTGGCAATGGGGTGACCATGAACACACTCATGTAGGAATGAAAAACCTCAAACCTCTACTCAACATGTCATATAGGCACGTTCATGTTGGACCCAATAAAAGGGATCGTGGGGATGGATTTTGACCATTTTGACCACCACACCTCTTGTTTTAGGAGTTATTGAGCAAATTGAGAAAATGGATTTTTCTCACTTGACATCCATAAGACACTAACACCATATCAAAAGAAATCTTGGTATGTATTTGTTCTTATTTTCTTGTTTTTTTTTTAATTTCTTGAACTATTTGTTTGCATTCTTTTTGTACTTTTTTTATTTAATTAAAAAAACCAACATGATTTACATGAACTCCCTGATTAAACTGTATTAGAATAATTAATATGGAACTTTGACATAATCAAAACCCCACACAACCACATGAAGGCACAAAAAACCCCAACCCATCACAACCACCAAACATAAACACATAAATTGATGAAGGGAAGACCTCTTTGAGATCATTTTTTTGTTAGTTAAGGAGTACAAGAAATCATATCCAATTGTCATTGGACACTTCATTGGATGACATTGTATCATCCATTGCAAGTGCCTAAGGGAAATTAACTAGTATTTCTAAATACAGGGCTATGATGTTTGACTATTACAAGACTGGGATTGATAAAAACCAAGTCAGAGACTTGAATATCACAAAAACAAATTTGATGTCACTATTTATTGATCCTAGAAATGGACTACAACCACCTGTCAACAAGAGACACATTTGTATCGATTGGTGGATCCACAAAAAAATTAAGGATGAATAGATGGATATATGGTTCATGGTGTTTGAAAAACATCCCTGCAGTAATAGGGAGGTGCCTCTATATTTCCTGATGAAATTATGGTTAGAGTTTATTTTGGCTCACCATGTCAACTACTTTGACAACGATGAATTACAAAGGGTGGGTCTAGGTTTTGCACATGATAGAGAGCATGCTAGGCATGACCCTATTCTAGGTACTTATCCTCCTAGGTGAAGACCTAACCCTTTTTCTCAACATCCTCCCATTGTAGAAGGAATCCAATGAATAGAAATATCGATATCAATGTTGACTTAGAGCCCGATGCAACATGGGAGTTTTATTTCACTATCTCGACAAGAGGTTCCTACTGGTGACATTGGAAGAGGGGTTAGACCTTCAACCCCTACAACAGAGTGCAATCGGGAGAGGGAACATGGATAGAGTAGTTTTTCATTTGAGCCTCTTAGATGCTCGAGTTGCAGGAAAACTTGTTTGGGTCTATGGAGGCCAATGGACATAAGAGTTTCATGGAGGAGGTTAGTATCTTAACCATATCTATGTTCTTTATATATGTATATGTATATGTATATGTATATGTATATGTATTATGTGTATTTATTTCCATATCTTATTGCATGATGTTTTGTAGTTGCTACACCCCTATAGTAGACCCTCTACACCAGTAGATGCATTAATGTCAGTCTCCACCATTGATGCGGCAGTAGAGGAAGCATGTTAATTTGATGCATCGCATACACATGTATGTATCACATTTGATAAATTCACCATAGTGATTTATTTATTTTATGGTGTCCTCAAATAAAATGTTCTTGTGTTTTTGTAGGCTGCAATACCATACAGTGACAAGCCATGTCCACCTGGGATCGACAAGTCACCACCATCATAAGTATCATGTGTTGATTTAAATATTTTTTAAATCTCAAATTTGTTATATATATTTTTGTTGAATTTTGATTCTTTGTTACTAATAAACATATAATAAATATGTATGTAGGTCTCATAATCCATTGTTGGGTCATCTATTGATCCAGGTGGATATTGGTGGCCACCCACCTATTCCAACTGACTCCTCTTGACAGTTTTTAGTTCAACACATTATTTTGTACTTCTCTATAATTGTGGGTTTCACACTTCCAAGGCTATCTGAATCCCTACACATCTTCCAGGTGGAGATTGGTGGCCACCCACCTAATCCAACTGGATTAGTTTGAAATTTTTCATGTTAGTACATTTTTCTTTACTTCCAGGGCCGTTTTGGGGTCGTAAACAATTGTTTTTTGGCTTGCCACAATCAAAATGTGGGCAGAGTTAGAGTTTGACG
Source organism: Picea sitchensis (assembly GCA_010110895.2). Classification (NCBI taxonomy): domain Eukaryota; kingdom Viridiplantae; phylum Streptophyta; class Pinopsida; order Pinales; family Pinaceae; genus Picea; species Picea sitchensis. Next base: position 395,431 of record SNQJ01S0001135.1, read on the forward strand.
ACGTAATTTGTAGTTCTCGAAAATACCTTTCCAAAGGGATATCACACACCTAAAACAGAGGTTGTATGCAAAAGTTAGTGGATATTGGTGCCCGCCCACCTATTCCAACTGGCTCCTCTTGAGAGTTTTTAGTTCAACACCTTCTTTTGTACTTCTTTATAATTGTGGGTTCCAAACTTTCAGGGCTATCTAAATCCCTACACATCTTCCAGGTGGATATTGTTGGCCACCCACCTAATCCAACTGGATTAGTTTGGAATTTTTCATGTGAGTACATATTTTTGTACTTCCAAGGCCTTTTTGGGGCCCTAAACAATGATTTTTTGGATTTATGAAATCAAACTATAGACAGAGTTAGAGTTTGATGGTGTAATGTATATTTATCTAAAAGAGCTTTCCAATGAGCTATCATGTGCCTAAAAAGAAGGTCGTATGCAAAAGTTATGACCCCGGGAAGTTGAGGTACCTACTTACCCATCGAGGCCCACACAAATTTTGGTGTTTCACCTCCTAGGGTTAGGTTTTTGGATGTCTAGGGTTTTGGCATTCAAGCATAATATTAAAAAGGCCTTTGGAGCCTCATTGTAATCATTCTTCTCAGAAAAATGTGCGTAGCATCCACACCTCTTCTCAGAGATAGCTACCACCATTCGAGCAAGTTGTTTTAGTTCTACAGTTTTATAGTTTCATCCTATTTCATTTATTCAATAGAATTTATTGTTCTATGGATATATGTTATTATCTCTATGTTATTTTATTCAATATTTTATTCATTTTGTTTCGCTCATAAATCTAGATCTGTGGTATCAGAGCAATCTGATCTTCATTTATTTTTCTTCGTGCATGCCCCTGACAAGATCTACGTACAAGAGGTTGGGACTTGAACCAATTGATCCATTGCAAGATCGACCGTGCTGAGCTTGACAAAAACCCATGGGGGACGAAAAGAAAGATAATGGAGTAGGAGATCCTTCTAAAATGTTGACAATGGAACACAATGATGAACAACTTTTCATAGATCCTTTGGCGGCTTCCCACAGGGGAAGCATATTCATCAAGCGACCATGCAACCCCCTTCAAGATATAGGTAAATTTTGATATTCCATTATTTGAAGGACTGATAGATGTCGATGTTGTAGTTAAATGGTTGAATCTGCTTGAAGGGTATTTTTCGGTCCACAATTTTTTTGATAGGGAAAAAATTACTTTTTCACTCCTCAAGGTTGTCCCCCATTTTAAAGACTGGTGGGATACATACTCTAAGAAAAGGGCCATAGAGGAATATGCAATGTTTGAAGTCTCCCCCACTTGGGATTCCTTCATGGATGCCATTAAAGAACAATACTACCCTGTTGGAAGTTACGAGGACCAATACACTAGATGGACCACCCTGCGTCAGGAAAGGGACCAGATAGTACCCGATTTCACCAATATTTTCCATACCATGCACACCAGATTGGTTATCAAATACTTTGAATGACATTTGGTGCTCAAATACTGTGGTTGTTTGCATAGATACATTCAAACAAAAATGGAGTTTTTGGACATTGTATCATTGGGTATGACATATAGCTATGCTATCAATATAGAGAAGAAATTTAAGCAGAAGAGGTGAGAGTTTGGATCTTCAAACTCCTCACAGCTGAAGAAAGGAAAAGGTGGCCCCAACCCACATGACAAGGGCAAGAACACAGATGGCCACTCTCAGGACACCCAATCCAAGCCGCAACACAAGAAGGGAATTGAGAAATCAAAGAAGGACATGGGAAAATGGTGTGAATACCATAAAATCCCTTGGCACAACACCGAAGAGTGTCGCTCCAAGAAGTCACTTGTGGTTGAGATGAAATATTTTGAGTCATAGGTCAATTATGACTCTGAATCAAATCCAGAAGGAGGGACACAAATTATAAATTTTCAACCCAATGCCATAGTCGCTACCACCAAAGTCCAGCCAAGTGAACCAGAAGAACCAGAGGAAGAGGAACGCCTCTTTCACTTGCAGATGTGGGTAAAGGGGGCTCCACTTCACTTCATTGTTGACATTGGTAGTTAGAAGAACCTGATATCAGCAGAGGTCATCAAGTGGTTGGACCTACCGATGACACCACACCCGCAGCCCTACACCATCGGCTGGCTTCGCCAAGGAAGGGATCTCCATGTTAGCCAACAATGCCATTTTCCTCACAACATCAATCCTTTCAAATATGAGTTATTGTGTGATATTTCTCCCCTTGAAGTTTGTGATGTTGTTTTAGGACAACCATATTTGTGGAAGCGGCATACTATGTATGAGTCTAGACCCCGTAGTGTTATTATTACTTTTGGTATACAATTGTACAAGATACCAGAGGTGGCGCCACCTACCGCTATTAATTTAATCTCTGCTAAGCAATGCAGTAAGGTCATTTCACAGAATGAGAATTTCATCTTCTTTGTAATCCATGTTCACAGTAAGAAGAAGTTCGCCACCACATTCATGGCCTCTACATAGAGTCTCTCTTTGTAGCATAAGAAATTGGATGGATTCATGGAAGAGTACAGAGATATCTTCTCTTCACCCACCAGGGTTACACCACTGCACTACCAATTCAAGCATCTAATTAATCTAACTCTTAGTGAACCTATGCCTAATGGACCAGTCTATCATCGTTCATTGATGGAAAATGATGAAATCAAGAATCAGATCCAAGAGCTGATTCAAAAGGGGCACATCAGACCCAGCTCCTCCCCTTGAGGAATTATGATTGTAATGGTGTAGAAGAAATACGGGACTTGGTAACTCTGCATTGATTACAAAGAATTAAACAAAATCATAGTCAGGAACCGGTACCCAATTCCCAGAATTGATGACCTTCTTGACCAACTCAAGAGGGAAAAATTCTTCAGCAAGATTGATCTAAATTCTGGCTACCACCAGGTTCCCATCGAGCCAACTAATGTATGGAAGACAACTTTCAAATATAAATAAGGTCTCTTTGAATGGTTGGTCATGCACTTTGGCTTAACAAATGCACCAACCACTTTTATGAGGTTGATGGATGATGTATTGAGACCCTTCACCAAATATTTTATGGTGGTATATTTGGATGACATCCTCATGTTCAAGAGAATTTGGGAGGAGCACATGAAACATATTCAACATGTGTTGATCATTGTGCGACAACACAATCTATATTCCAACTTGGAAAAATGATCCTTTGGCATGAACAAGGTCCAATACTTGGGCTACATTGTTGATGAACATGGGGTACATGTTGATCCAGATAATATTCAAGTCATCTATGATTGTCCAGCCCCGACCAAACTAACCAAGCTTTGGATCTTCCTAGGATTGGCCAACTTCTACCGATGGTTTTCATTGGGATTATCCCATATTACATGGGCCCTCAACCAAGTAACCAAGGGTGATGATAGGTCAAATTTCATGTGGAGGAAGGAAAAACAAGGAGCATTTGATGATCTAAAGCATCGCTTGTGCTCAGCTCCAATACTCTCCTTACTTGATCGACAACAATCATTCGAGATTGAGAATTATGCATTTGACTATGTTGTCGGCACAATTCTCACTCAACACAGTCATCCGGTGGCATACCATAGTGAGACACTCTCAGATACTGTCTGGAAATACCCCACTTATGACAAGGAAATGTATTCCAATTTTCAATCATGTCGTCAATGGAAACATTACATTCTAGAAAAGGAGACAATCATCCACACTGATCACAAACCTATGCAGTTCATACAGACATAGGGGAAGTTACAGAACGACTTCCATCAAAAGTGGTCCACCTACCTGCAACAATTCCATCTCAACATCAAGTATAAGAAAGGGAGAAAAAATTGTGTTGTTGATTGCCTCAGTCAACATCCCATGGTTTCACTCACCATCGTGCACCATTCCTGTGGACATGAGGCATTTGAGTGGCCCCAAATTTATCAGCAAGATCTGTACTTTTCCACCACCTATCATCTCTTTGGTATAGGCACAAATGTCACCGATTTTCACATTCAGGACAGACTGTTATGTCATCTTGGCCATCTCTGTGTTCTGGAAAACAAGCTCGCAAATCTGATCTGGGAGCCTCACTATAGTCAGATGGCAGGACATTTTGGCATGGATAAAACTATGGCCTTTCTACATAAACATTTTTATTGTCCAAAACTCCGACAGGATGTCAGCAAGTATATCATATATTTCACTTCCTATGTTATTTCCAAGCCAACTATCAAGAATCAAGGCTTGTACACCCCTCTTCCTACTCCTGAGAGGCCTTGGAAATCCATCTCGATGGATTACATGTCTGGCCTTCCATCCACGAAGCAAGTCAATGATTGTGTATTTTTGGTTGTTGGTTAGTTTTCAAAGATGGCCATCCTCACAGCCTGCAAGAAGACCATCATAACAACATATACTGCTAATATCTTCTTTGAAAGAGTGTGGTTCAATTTTGGGATACCATATACCATCATCTTCGATCGGGATAACAGGCTCCTCAACACATTTTGGTCGAGTCTCTGGTCACTGTTGTACACCAAGCTCACTAAATCCACTACTTTCCACCCCCAAACCGACATCCAAATAGAGGTCGTCAATCCGATGATTGTGCACATCCTGCACATGTATAACTCTAAGCATCAACGTACTAGGATGAAAGTCTCCCCTATGTTTAACACAACTACAACAGGGCTCTCCATAACTCCATAGACCACATCACATTTTAGGTGGGGCTGGGATTCTAACCCTTGGGTCCCATTGATGTTACAATACCTCTTGCCACCACACAAGAAAAATCTTCCCATGTTCATTCTAAGGCCAACAAAGACACCATATTCATTGAGCGAATACAACAATTCCGATAACAGGTCCATGAGATTTTGTAGAAATCCAATGCTAAGTACAAGTAGCGACATGATCAACACAGGGTACTGCATCAGTTTCAGGTGGGAGACAAGGTCTGGTTACATTTTAAGAAATATAACCTTACAGGGCCCCATTGGAAGCTCCACCCACTTTTCTATGGGCCTTACACTATCATCAAGGCTATGGGTAGCAATTCTTTTGAGCTCAAAACTCGACCCTTCCTTGGATTGCACCCAATGTTCAATGTGGACCTCCTTCACCCATATTTTCCACCCTTATTGAACACCTCAAAGATCGCAGAACAACTGACACCAAGAGAGATCAACCCTAACTACATGGAACAAGCATCCAATGATCAGATAGTGGACACACAGGTCAAGTGCACTTGCCAGCAGAGGATTTATCTTTATCGGGGTGTCAAGGCAGGGAAGCTCCTACACCAAGGCAAGTGGCTCACCCAAGGCCAAATTCAGTATAAGTTTCGTCACCTGATGGAGAAACTCAACACAATGGATACCATTTCTTCCTAAGGGGGGAGGATTGATCTAGGTGGATATTGGTGTCCACCCACCTATTCCAACTGGCTCCTCTTGGCAATTTTTAGTTCAACACGTTATTTTGTACTTCTTTATAATTGTGGGTAACACACTTATGGGGATATATGAAGCCCTAAAAATATTCCAGGTGGATATTGGTGGCCACTCACCAAATCCAACTGGCTTTGTTTGGAGGTTTTCATGTTAGTACATCTTTCTGTACTTCAAGGGCCGTTTTGGGGCCCTAAATAATGTTTTTTTTGGCTTTCCATAGGAAAACTGTAGACGGAGTCAGAGTTTGATGGGTAATGTGTATTTCTCAAAAGACCTTTCCAATGATCTATCACATGCCTAAAACAGAGGTTGTATGCAAAATTTACGACCCTGGGAAGTTGAGGTGCCAACTTACCCATCAAGACCCACATAAATTTTTGTGTTTCACCTCTTAGGGTTAGGTTTTTGGATGTATAGGGTTTTGGAATTGATGCATAATATTAAAAAGGCCTTTGGAGCCTCATTGTAATCATTCTTCTTAGACATATGCACATAGAAGCCACATCTCTTCTAAGAGATAGCTACCACCATTCGAGCAAGTTGTTTTAGTTATGCAATTTTACAGTTTCAGTCTATTAAATTTTTTCAATAGAATTTATTTTTCACTGGATGTCTATTTTTATCTCTGTGTTATTGTATTCATTTTTTATCAACTTTGTTCTGCTCATAAATATAGATCATCTATACCACCAACATTTCATTCTCCACCTATCACTTTTCTCCAACTACAAGGCTAGTCTAGTCCTTTGGCACCCAACCCTGGCTCTTAGAATACCTCTTTCTAGCCCTAGTGTTTTATCATCCCTTGTAAAACCCATGGGGTCTTATAACCACTCACCTACACCATATTTCATATCTCATCCATCCACAGTGGATGCACTAAGAGGCCACCAAACCTCACCATATTTTCTACCTACCCCCTCACCTTTTCTATTGCATCCATCCATAGTGGATGCACTTGTATGCCACCCACTCCCACCACATTTTCAATATGTTCCATCCACTAATGATACCACAATAGATTTTTCTTCAGAGAAGGTTGTACAACGAAGCTCTCTACCTGCCAATGACTCTCCACCATTTCCTGAGTTATTCATTGTGATATAATTTTTTGATGATCAATTTTTATGTATCATGAATGGAATCAGTTTGTGCATTGTTTTTAAAAATTTCATGATTTGATCCTTGTAATTGATGTAGGGTGGAATCAATTAGGGCCATGGAGGAGGGTCACTCTCTTGAAATTTTTAGTATCATCTATTGTGAGTTGTCTTAGGTTGAATTACAAAGTATCATTTTGTAAGTATGCTAATTCATTGTGGAAAAAATTATAAGAATTTTGTTTCTTTGTCCAGTCTATGGAGTGACGAACCATGTCCAGGCACAAAACCACTTGATGTTCTTGTTACAAAAATATTCCCCCGCGGACAGGTGAACTTTCCCTTGGAGAATAGATCGCTCTACCAAGACAGATAACTACCTTTGGACACTACCATTCCTATAGATTTATGTCCATCAAAAAAGAGAGGAGGGATAGTATGATGTACCTCACTTTCAAATTTTTTCCAAGATACTCCAATCCACGAGTTCTGAACAATACATGCAGTGGATAAAAAGAGACAAACATCTATCTCCTACTCTAATGGATTATGAAAATTCGATCTATCTATGAAGATTGAAACAAGCATAGACAAGTACATGTAAACACATAGAAGAAGGAAATAGGCCAATTATATTGATGAGAACTTTAAAATGAAACTTACAACCTTCATATGATGTTGCAACAACCTCTCCAAGTCCTCCTCATCCAATCCCTTTCTCGAAAGATCCACAATCGGAATAAAAATCCTTTGTTGATTTCTTCCTCTCTTGTTCACCATGAGAATGCCTCCATTTATAGGATTTGAGAGGCTCAAACACCTTGATTATATTTTGAATTAGTTGAGGATATGACTCCATCAATTGTGATATCTCCCTTAGATGCATCCTAGAGGTTAGATTCGAGCCAAACCAACTCGATCCATCCATAGATTTCTTTAGAAGAAAAAGGGATTTCTTCCAATATTTTCTCAACCAATTAGGTTCTCCCTTAGAATGGGCCAGATATTGCTACAATTCTCCCTGTAAGATGGGAAAGGAGCGCTAGCGCTCCCTGTATATGAGCAGGGGAGCGTTGATCTTCCCAAAAGTTTTTAAGATGAGTAATTCTCATCGAAAAACATTTTCTTCGGCTGGCAAATGACGGGGATTCTTCTTCTAACATGTTTTAGGGGTCGTATCAAGTGTTTTCATGGTTTTGTTCACGATGCGATACTTACAGAATGAGAATGTGACACTTACGACACTTACAAAATTATAATGTAACACTTGCGACACTTGCGACAATGAGAATGTGACATTATAGAAGTGAGGAATTTTGATGTGTAATAGTGCTTCTACTAGTAAGAGAAGAAATATAGATTTTTGAGATGCTCCTGATAGTTGCAAGGGTGGTAGTGGTCAATGAGTGACCAATTACTTCCATTTTGTATCTAGGCCACCATATGTAACTTTTCCATGTTATGGCACCTACTGTTGTTTCGTATATTGGGCATGATGTGTCATTTTGAAAATAATGTACAATTGAGATGATGTTGAATACACACACACACACATTTCATGGCACATTGTTTATGAATTGCATTGTTTGTTTATTTTATGTTGATAAATGTATGGTCCTTAACTAGATTTTGGTAAACATGTGGCTCTTTTTTTCTAGTTATAGTCATGTTGACTATATGGCATACAAACCATTGATATTATCAATCCTTCTTTCTCCCTTATTAAAGAACTCAAATCAATATCTCGTAAAATTCAAGGTTAAATATATCAAACTTAGGTATATGCATGTGCCCAAATTATTAAAATCACATGATACAAATGAAATATAGATATAAATCATACTTATTGCAATGGTTACGGGAGAACTTGAGTTATACTAGAGACCAATCCGTTCTTATTTTGAATTCTCCATAACTCTGGAAAAGAATGAAAAGATCGATGAACTTGTAAATATTTCAAAGAAAATTACAAGGGATAAATATTTCCATTTGGATATCTTTCCACTTAATGTATTAAAGAAAAATCACTACTCACCAATTTTTCGTTTTCTCCAATGTTAATGCCAAAAAAAAATTTCAACCATAACATACTAATGGAAACCTATATGGATGATTTTCACATTAATATGTTCATAATAATTTTTAAATGTAAATACAAAACCACACTAATCGCGTTATGTTCCAAAACCTCACTATATTGCAATTTTCCTTGCCTTTAATTGCCTTGCCATGTCTAGGATTTCCTTTCCTTTCCTTTCCATGCCTTTCCTTTCCCTGCCTTGTCTTGTTCCTTTCCTTTTCTTTCCTTTCCATGCCTTTCATTTCCATATCTTTCCTTGATTTTCCTTTCCTTTCCTTGTTTTTCCTTGCCATGTCTTTCATTGCCTTGTCTTTCCTTGCCTTGCCATTTCTTTCATTGCCTTGTCTTTCCTTGCATTTCCATTTCTTTCCTTTCCCTGTCTTTCCTTTTCTTTCCTTGACTTTCCTTGACATGTCTAGACTTGCCTTTCCTTTCCTCTCATTTCCATGCCTTTACTTTCCTTGTCTTGTATTTCCTTAACACACCTTTTGTTTCCATGTCATGCCTTTCATTTCCATGTCTTTCCTTGCAT
>SNQJ01S0001135.1:414045-426924 GCA_010110895.2 Picea sitchensis
GATCATGTTGATGATGTACTTAATTTATATGTTGATCTTGATGTGTATATTGTTAGGTCATGTTATATTTGGATGTTAAATGTGCTTGATAAATGTGTATGTTATAACATTGTTCATTAGACATGAATTTTTCATGTTGATCATGATGATATACTTAATTAATTTATATGTTGATATTGATTTGTACATTTTTAGGTCATGTTAGATATGTTTAATGTTAAATGTGCTTGATAGATGTGTATGTTAAATAATGCTTGTTAGATGTGTGTGATGATGATGTTAGAAAATGTTTGTCTTTTGTTAGATGTGATTAGAATGATGATTCCCTATTAAATTATTAGATATGTGTGATAGTTAATTAATGATGTTTTTATGTGCTAGAGGTATATATAATTAGATGATGTTAGCTAGCGAATCTAAATGTGTATTTTATATGTTGTTTATGTTTGTTATAACATGGTTATCATCATCATGTTTATTTTTATAAATTATAGAGTTCAATATGGTTGAAAATATAATTTCATAGATAGTTCATTAGACATATTCATTCTAACTATTTTTTTTTTTTCAAAAAACAAATGACATATAAATAAATATTATTTTCCATTGTACTAATTACTCTTTTTGAATAGACTCTTCTATATTGAAAATTGTTATTATAAAAAAGTTATGATCTCCAATGACAAACATTCTATTGACTTTAAAATTTTTATGGATGCAAATCTTCTTGTTGTTATTTTTGTCATTATTTTGTAAGTTGATTGCTGTCAAATTTTTAAATATTACTTCATTAATTGTGGTTTTACTCAACATTGGGGCATAATTTTATAAATATTTTCAAAAGCAATGATAAAAGTATGTAAACTAACAAACACTACTTTAGTTAAAAACCAAATTGTCGCAAAATCATGTTAGAAATTTTTTTTTTTATTATAAACCACATTTTTTGTTCATCTTACTTTTAAATCTACAAAATAAATGAACATAAACTTAGTTTTTGAATCGTCGTGTTAACATATCCTAAAAAATGTTGTACTATTAAACATGCATATCAAACATATAGTTACATCTAATTATATCAACATAAAAAGTAGAAAATTTCATATCCCATTAAAAGTTCAACTCGACATTTAACATTTTTCAGGATTTCACAATTGGAAATACTTAAAGAAGATGAAACATTTTTAAATATATGCAACGACATATAAATATGTTCAAATAAAAATTGTTCCATGCAATCACAAATAATTTGAAAGAAAAACACATTACAAATCAAATTGATTGTTAACCAACTAAAATTGTTCAAAGATTTGTTTTAATTAACTTAACATTTCCTCTGTCAGAAGATGAATAAAAAACAATATAATTAGAGAACTCAAGAATATAACAAAAATATACAACAACAATATTAAAGATAAAATAAAACATGTACATATCACTCTCTGTTGTCATCACTCTCATTATCTTCCTCGCTTGGCATGATAACACTATTGTTCTCAAAAATATGTTTTGATCTAGGGTTTTGTCTCAATACAAACCACCAATCCCTATCCAACACATCTGGTAAAAAACACTTGGTTGCAGTGTTTTGGGAAAACATAAGGCTCCTTAGATTCATCCCACATCTTTTCAGGGTTGATACATATCATCCCACTATCACGATCTTAATTAAATAAATGAAAAAGGAATCTAATGAGGGTTTGGGAAACTAATGACTAAGAAACTATATAAAAAGGATGGCGGAGGAGGAGTATGGATCACATATGGCTTGCGTAACATTACACTGCTAAAATTTCATCTTGACTGAACTTTCTCTTGTGGGAGTTGGGATACCCAGCTCAGGTAATGAGTGGTAGCTCGACCTTGTGAGGCGGTCTGGGTGCTATCATTGTCTGGTATCGTGTGAGTGGCCCCTTTGCATCTCGGGGGGATCAGGGGGAAGAAGAGTACCCCTAGCGTTGGCTGGGAGGTACCGGTGAGGTCTCATCAGTTGGCAAGCGGGATCTGCACGAAGCAAATGTGTGGGAGGACATATTCTCCTCGTCGTCGTCAGTAAAGGTATGCTTGTTAAAGTTGTTACTTGTAATAAAATTTAATTTACACTTGTTTATTTTACTATATTTGGATGACGATTTCATTGCCATGAGATTTCCTTAAACATGCATTTCTACGGTAATTGTAACGGATTATTTTTCACAAAATCATAATTTGTAATGGTAATTTGACAGAAGAAAAAGAAAACTATTTTTACATACAAAACCACATTGGAATAACTGTTGTGTAGGATAGAAATGGTTTCTTTCAAATTTTGGTAAGAATGTAGGTCTCCTTAGGGATTCCTTGAGAATTTTTTTATCAATGTAATCCCCTTTGTAGCTTGATTCATCCTATAAGAAACCTGTCTATCCACAATATCTTTTATTTCTGTGTTACTGTCTAATTGCGCATGGCCAGAATGAGCCTCAGACTCAAAACTTGCCTACACTTTTGTATCTCCTGCCTGCATTTTCTTTATTCCTTGATTGCATTTTTTTTTATTTTTTTTTCTCCACTGAGAAGGTCTGGATGCAGATTTGTGTTTTATCTTCCGTTCCTTTATCCTTTAAGTGATTATTCTGTGCCTGAGTAGTCAGCCATGAGCCGAATCAACTGTTTTTCACTCCAGTGTTAAATATTTAGATTCAAATGCCCTTCTTTCCTGTGCATGGACAATAAGTGTAGAATCATTTCTCTGCCCAGAAAGGAATTCTCTCCTGGGCGTTCATTCCCTCTCTTTACCCAGTGAACCATTCCTTTTCTCTGCGCCTTGGTTGTTTTTTTAACCTTGCATCTTAGATCCTTTGTATCTCTTCTCCAGAACTCTTAACGAATAAATCTTCATGTCTTGCAATGCTAACCTAGTCAATGATTAGTACAATTTCTTGTCACATCATGGAATTTGAATATTGTACTGATCTTTGGATTAGAGTCATCTCTCTCGAGTTTTATTGTACACTGGAGAAGCACCGTCTCCTCTTTACTGCATTACAGTTATAAGTAGTCCTTGCAATATCTACCTTGTCGAGGACTTCTGAGAATATCAGATAGTACCACTGTGATCTTGTAGCAAACCTCATAGTCAACACGATGGACTTAGATAGGCTAGTTTCTTAACACATTTTTCTTAACACTTTGATGTATAACATATTTCTCCTCAATCTTTGTTGTATAACGCATTTTTAAATGATTGTTGAACAACACATTTTGCTTAATGCTTTGCTGTATAACCTATTGCTCCTCAGTCTTAGTTGTATAACGCATGGATCCTCAATCTTTGTTGTATAACATTTTTTTTAAACGATTTGTTGAATAATACATTTTTTTAAACGATTTGTTGAATAACACATTTTTCTTAACGCTTTGATGTATAGCCTATTGCTCCTCAATCTTTGTTGTATAACACGTTTTTAAACGATTGTTGAATAACACATTTTTCTTAACACTTTGCTGTATAACCTATTGCTCCTCAATCTTAGTTGTATAACGCATGGCTCCTCAATCTTTGTTGTAGAACGTTTTTTTTAAACGATTTGTTGAATAACACATTTTTTTTCTTAAATGATTTGTTGTATAACGATTGCTCCTCAAAGCTTAGCTAATGCATGTTTTCAACAGTTCACTGTGCATCCAAGTGTGGCACTGCCAATCTTGTTAGTTGTCCTGATTAGAGTAAAAATGAGTTTATTCAGCGTTGTATGTAAGGAGGAATGGAAGTGATTCTTAAGGAGGAGATGTCAGGAAGGAACCATATTTAATGGTAGTGGCGGTCCCCTTGGGAAGTTTCTGCCTTTTTTCCATTAAATTCAAGACACTGTTTTTGTTAGCTCAACCTTTAAGGTTTTCATTGGAACGTTAAGATTCTTTTTACTAATTAAATTGAAATCCTGGGTTGGAAAGTGACCACGTCCTTGGATTTTATTTCACCTAAATTTTTGCTCCTAAACCGTCATCTGTGGCATCACAACGATTCGTCCCGGAATTGAGCAGTTTTCTAGGTGTTGATTTCCCCTTTGGCAACGATTAGCTTTTGAATTTCAATTATTACTACAAAATTTTTTATTGCCTTTTGAATTTTAATTATTACTACACAACAAATTTTATTGCTAACTGAATTGCAGTTATTACTACACAAAGATTTTATTTCCATTGACTTATAGTTATTAATACACCAAGATTATAATGCTATCTAAATTTTAAATTAAAAACTACGCAGATATTTATTACTATCCGTATCTGTAGCGCAACAATAACACAACAAATTCTACTCTTACCCCACATATAATTGTTGCTTCTGTAATTTCAGACTATTTTTGGGATTTTGGTAGCTGGAATATGGCCGGGGTCCATTATGGAGGTTAACACATCAAATTATGTATATTATGAAATTGTAGCATCAACAACCTTGACAATAATTTTTGTTGTCTTCTTAATATTTCTGCAAAAGGTTTATATAAGTTATTATTGTTTTATTGCCTACCAATTGTTTATAGGTAAACTTTTCTATAGAATCCTTACAAGGAATTTAGATAATTATGGGGGTGTGATACAATGGGAACAACTAACATAAACAATGTGATTTGACAAGTGATGCACCTTGCCATGTTGATACTATGGGTGAGAATAGATTTACAAAGTAGAGATGCTTAACATAAATAGTTGATTCAACAAGACATACACTTTATATATGTTGGGTGCTAGGTTGTAATTTGATATTCAAGTAGTGATTCAATAAAGTAGTGATTCAGGTATAGTTCTTGGAGTTTATCCAAGAATTTATGAGATATTATAAATGAAATACATTATTTTAGATGTTATTCAATTCCATCATAAGTTGTTATCAATGGACAAATTATTGGTGTATTAGGACTCTGACAGTTTAAGTTGGTACATTGACACTGGTTGTGTTTGTTAAAGGTTTAGATTTAAATGCGCTTAGGATTCTTGTGTTCTCGTCGCATCGTGGTGACATAATTTCTTAAGTTCGGATCATTGCGTGCGTTGATCGATAACAAATATGAAACCTGGCTTAGGGTCTCGTGCCTCCCGATGTGGATGTTTTTGTATTTATGGTTGTACTTATTTTTGTAACCTTATTGTGATTGTCTCTCACTCGCCAGGAAGGTTCTTTTGACTGGTCATTGAATCTTTTGAGATTAGATTGATTGAGGTTGTATTTTAACTTAGTAGGTGTGATCTTGCATGTGTTGGGTGGGACGTAGACACCTCCTTGTTCCTCAGAACAATCTCCATCTTTGATACCTTAAATGGTCAAAATCGATGCGAACCTGGGCTTGAGAATTTCTTATGTGTCCTGGAGGTCCTAACCTTGCAGGGTAGGATAGGCGGGTAGTCGTTTTTATTTTGTCTAATTGATTTTCGCATGTTACATCTAGTTTCATGATGTGCTAGTATGTTGTGTCGTTATGTTGTCCTTTTCCTAGTTTGCATGCGTCATGTTTGTCATCGAGTTGTGTTGTTTGACTATTGTTGTGGTTACTTCTCTGCTTTAAAAAAAAAAATTCACTTGTTATGCATCGCATGTTGCCACAACGATGGGGGTCGTTAAATATGGTATCAGAGTTGGTTCGACCCGCGACTTGGGATCACTATGGCTTCTGTTGATTAGATATTTGATTGTAATGTTGCTAATTAAATTGATTTGTATCGATGTAGGTAATAATGGTTAGAGGAAGCCGCAGAGGCAAACAACGGGGTGTTAGGGGATGAGACATGACACCCCCAGTAGCATCCATGCCTGAGAGGTCTAACCCCCAGGGAGATGAACAGGTTGTCGAGAAGGAACATATAGCTGTGGGTGAGGTGGTTGGGTTGATGAGATCATTTCAGAGGATGTCTGAGGCACTGATAAGTTGTTTGGATAGAGATGAGGCCAGGGCATCGGAACCTCCTAAGGGTCCACCGCATGCTCCGATCGGTACTGGTAGCATTCACCGCGAACTCGAGAAGGTCAAATTTCTCGAGTTATTTGGTGCCCCAGACGACGCAACCATCGAGGCATGGTTATAGAATATGATGATGTTCTTTGCACTTCCCTACTATACCTACTACATGAAGGTATGCATGGTGGTATTTCAACTGAAGGGGAGCACTCTTCTATGGTGGAAGACGCTCTTGCCACAATTAAACATGGCAGTCAAAGATGTGTCATGGGAACTGTTCAAGGAACGGTTCCGAGAGAGGTATCTACATGAGGAATTCATTGAGTGTCATCTCAATGTGTTCAACGCCTTGAGATAGGGAAGTTGTACGGTTCCCAATTAAGAGGCTCGTTTCATGGAGCAACTTCGGTATGCTCTTGTTGACGGGCAAAATTGTCCGTCCGTCAATTGAGAGAGTGGAACCAGTCCGGGGTTGTCTAAATAACCCAAGCCGTTTGGAATGAACCACCCTGACGGGTTTAACGGCTTTGTTGGCCGCTCTAAGGTCCTAAGAAAAACCAAAGAGAAAACTAACCTAAACTAAATAATCTATCTAAAACAAATAAAACAAACTAAACTAACTAAAACTAATAAAACACATTAACTAAAAACAAACTAATACACTAATCTAATTAAAACAAACTACTAAACTGAACTAAAACTAAATACTAACTACTCTAACTAATATGTACAATCTACTAATTACTGTTACACTAACTTCTAACAATTAAATATCTAATTACTAATTGAATTACAACTTATTTACAAATATACAATATCTACAAGTAGCAGATTTGAATAAAACCTGTAAAACTCATGTATTTTCTGCCCTAAGACAACAAGATATGTATTTTGATTTTTATATTTTGTGAAAAAGAAATAAAACTTACTGAAATTAAACGATCTAATATATTTACTGAAATTAAACAATCTAATATAAATCTAACTAAACTTATATATAAACTAAACTACTAATAAGAACAGTAAACAAGAAGTGTCTAACTGACCTGGAAACGCTCCTAATTTGTCCTGTGTATGATGACTTTGAAGCTGGTCGGAGGCAGTAAACTCGCACCGGTTAGTCCATAAGCTTCTCGTAAATGATAAGCTGCGCTGCTCTTTGAGTTGTTTACAGGACAAACAAGACATAAAAAATCATAACAATCTTATAATCTATAAATCTCTGCAATAAGGGAAACCTGTTATGCAAAAACTTATACTTTATAATTCAACTTATGAAGAAGAGAAATCTGTCGTTCACAACCTGAATTAAACAATTGCTATGTTCTTTAAACACTAAGAAGAAACCAGATATGGATAACAATGATTAGATTATATCATTTGCACATGATTAAGATAGCTAAAGTAGTCATTAACCAGATACAAATTGATATACACAACATGAAACAAAATATTGATATGATGAGAAGCTAAAGATGTAACAAAACACCAAATTCTGCCTCATTCTGTATTAAAACTCCATATCCTTGTTCTCCCACGAATGAGGATGAACATTATTACAAAAATAATAAGTATTTATAAGTCTCTCCACAGGGTAAAACCTCCATGTGGATAATATCAAACTGTTTTACATAATCTGGGAGATATCCCAAAATCAACTAAACTAGGAAACTAAAATGCAAATGAAATCTTTGAAATATCCCCTAACTGCTCATCAAATCCACTGTAATTTCGAATTCATCTACAATAGATAAAAAATAACAAGTTAGAAAGGTATTTCATAAGAAAAACAAAAAAAATTTGATTCTACAGACTTAGCTACAGAATCATCTGATTCTGTAGCTAGTCTAAAATAGCGTACAGGATCAAATAGAAATCAAATCAAATCTTTTTAAAATAATCAAATCCAATTTTCTTTCTAATAATCATTCAAAACGAATCACTAATGATTCAAATGATTTTACCAGTCAATAAAAAACATAATAAAAAATGATTTTAATGGAAACAGGGGTGAGAATACTCTATTTTATTTTGCAAAAAAATTGGGTCAAAATAATAATAAGACTATCCCATATCATAATAAAATCGATAGCAGATCATATCATAGGTGATACAATTTAATCCAACACAACCATCATTGAATCGTTATAGCCATAACAACAGATTCATATCATTCAATCAAATGTAAAGATAGGTAGACTGTTTCGATTGTGTTGAACTGAAATCATACTCAACAACATCGACCCAACAAATTTCGTGATTGATCCTTGCATAGTCAACAGACATGAGTGTGATAGAATCAACATAATTCATAATATAAACTGGGTAAATAATCAAAATCAATCAACAAATCGTGAGACTGGATACAGTCAATTTCGTTCCTCGACTCGAATTCAAACAACATATTCATTGCAAACGAACTAATAACATGGTGGAATAAACCAATGCGAATTAACCGACTGGGATTACTGTTATGAATCGTATCTATCCACGAAACATAATCATATCGAACATAACCTGAATTGTATCCCTATTGATCGAAAATCATATGGATATAAAATCGTAACAGTTTACTATTGTTGCCAATCATATCATATACATTGTAACCGATTCAAATCGAAACTTGATTGTGTTTAAAATCGAAATATGAGAAACAACTTGTGTCTAGAATAGATACAAATGACTTCAATTGACAGCAGAGTATCCAATTTAGGCTAAATCAAACAACTTAAATGCATATCAAATCAAATCAGATCGATTAAAATCTAATCGAAACTAAACTGGGAAACGAAATTCCATTCAGTCAAAGAAAAACTATGTACATAATGCATATAACGTGACAGAGCAAATTCACACTGTAATCGGACTTATTCAAAACCAAATTCGAATTCATTATATAAACAAGTGATAAAACATACTTGTGAGGCTGCCCAAACTATGCCAACTTTGAATTCACGACCGCTGTAGCTGACTCCACATTTTTAAACAAGATAGAACATGTCGTCCTTTGTTTCTTATCAGTGGTCTGTAACTCTGCCTTTTGACTGGTAAGCCGTGCAACTTGGTCCTCCAAATAATGAATTCTGGACTGTAGCATAGGTACATCAAGATAATATCTTTCCAACCATGAGCCGCATTGATCACAGGGTGGCATTGCAGGTTCAGGAGAGGGTTTGGATGAATGACCGGGGGCTTTACATGGCAGCTTAATGCCAGGGTAGTTAGGGTCGTTTTGCAAGCAAGGTGGTAGGTTTGACACGAATTCATACGAGGGTTTGGCACACAGACCTTCGGAATAGGGAAACTCACTTGCCAAAAAATGTTCAACCTCTGAATCAGAGTCCTCGCTTAATACGATAGGGTCAGGATTGACAGGAGGTTTCGGCTTGTTCCGTGCCATCCGAGAAATTAGACGGGCATTCTTTTTTCCTTTGGCGTTTGTAGTAGGTTTGGATTTAGGTTTCTTTCCCATAGGTTTAACAGTCTCTGCATCCTTAGTCATAGAGTGGGGTAGGTCAAGAGGTGAGTCGAGTAAGGGTTTAGGTAATAGAATGTTGTAGGGTACCGGGGTTACAGTCTTACCCTCGCTCACCACAGGTTTGTCAACCCGTGGAGGGTTCGAATCTTCAAAGTTATTTCGAGCAAGGAAATCGATCCAACAATCTCCGTGTAACCCCAAATGACAGACAACAATCATTTTAACCAGCCCGTAGTGAAAGAGGCTGCTATCAGCCTGGTTCCTTTTGTATTTCTTTGACATCTTGAACAGGCTTCTATGCAGATAGTATGGCGTGTTGAGCTCAAAACCCATAAAAACCATAAGCAAATGAAGGTGGTGTAAGAAAACAAACCCATACCGACCCTCGCAGGTGATAAATTGTTTGATGATCATCAGTAACTCATGCCAACGCTGTTTAAGCATGGTGACGGGTAGACCTTTGTCACAGGAGCTAACCTTACGCGACTGGAAGAGCAGAGTCCAAGGGACTTCTTCTACCTTGCAATTCTTGGACCATCGCTGTCCAGTGATAGGAAAACCGGTAGCAAGACTGATAAACTACTTGTCAATTTGCAATTGAACATCGCCGACCTTGGCTCGACAGCCATCAAAGGTCAATGCGGATTTTCGGGCAACGCAGAGATTAAACCCTTCGAATTTCTGTATGAACGGGAGCCATCCAACTTCCTCAAGGTCACTGCGGGAACTGTCGAACATCAACAGAGCCTGGATGCCATTAGGTCCATCTCGAACGATAGGAGCCATGGCGCAAGCACATGGTAAGGGTTTGGTTAGAGTTCATTAACACAGAGTAACAACGTTACCCAAACCAACAACAATGAATCTAGCCAAAACGGGTAGGCATTAATGCAAGCATGCGAAGGTGGTGGAGTTGTTTACCGCCATGCAGAGCAATAATGGTCGCAGTACAATCACCGATATGGCTATTCAAATCGTAATGGTGGATTATCTATTAAGTCATATGTACAACTAATCAAAATCCAACCAATACACGCCAGCACTATCATAGTGTTCAAAACATTCATCGTATAGGTTAACACCAAAATTATATATGCGCCCATGTATCAATCAACATTTAACCAAAGTGCCAAATTGAATTCATATGGTTGACTAGCCTAAGTTTGTGAAAATTATCATAAGGATTATGTTATAAAAACTTAATCCAAACCCCTATGCATTTTATAGAATCAGTGATCAAGCTAGTCATAAAATGTATAAATCCATATGCTCAACGCCTCACAAACTTAATAAAATCAAGTCATTCAATCCATATAAAAATGTCCAATGAGCATAGTTTGAAAATCCTTTCAGCCACATAATGATAAATCAAAGGTAAGTGCCACTCAAAACATCAGTAAAAGACCATGACAGTTCAAATAACGATGGAGGAGTTTTCACGCTTACAGTCGTGAAAACTAAATGGAGACCAATTTGCAAGCGTCGCGAGAAATGAAAATATCGTCTATTTGCAAAATGCGACGACAATTTGAAGTTCAGAAGACATAGGTGTAGGCAGCTTATAGGGCAATGGAAAAAATTGAATTGGCTGCCAACAATGGCGACACACTGGTAGAAGAAGTTATCTCTGTCAAATGAAATAAATTCAGATTAGGACAGCAAAGAAAATTTCAACTTAAAAACAACAACCAGAAAATCGTACAAACATCATCATTTACCATCTTTTCCAGCGATGTTTTAAAAGATGAAAACTAATAACAGTCTTAAGATCAGTAAGTCACGATATTAATGATAAAATATTCAATACTGTTGGCATGGCCACTGCTGCCAGCAGGCGTCCATAGCCTCGACAGGGTTTCCATTTAACCCACTCTGACATCTGTATCCTGTCAAGAAGTTCTAGATCAGAATAAAGGACATTAAAGATGTTTCTTATATTTTTCACAGTTTTTCATGTACCCGACATTGCTTCGCTGYCAGCAGGCCTGTTCAGTACCCCGATGAAGTTGTCTTCGCGTCATGCATGCATTTACCCGCTGCCAGCGGACCTATTCAGTATCCCGGCGGGTTTATAAACACTTCCCACAGCTCTTATTAATATTTTTATTTTGTTTTCTTTTGTAGATATATAGCTGAGCGGGGTGACGCTGATAATCTTGATATTTTAACATATTTTTTCAGACTTCATCAGAATTTTTTTAACACAGTCCTTTATTCAGCTCCAGAAATGTTTTATTTATAAAAACAACTTCCTATGATAGGGAGACATCTTTTGAGTCATTCCTTTACAGAAAAGGGACAGCGTAAAAAGATAATAGATGATCATGACAAACTTTGCTCAGAGATTGAAATTAGTAAACTTCTTTCAAACAACGAAATTTTCCAACATAAATATCATTTTCAGAAACATACCATTGATGTTCGTACAAAATTTTAGAAGTTATTTCAGCAAAGAAATTTTTCTATGGTCTTTGTCTGAATGGCTCAGTGCACAGGTATGCACATTTTTCAAAAAAAAAAAACACAAAAAACTGATCAATTCAAATCAAAATAGAAAGCAAACGAAAAATACAAACAAAAGAAATATTTACATAATACACAAGGGTAGTTATTAGGCAAAGTATCTTTTCAGGGCTTGGCCATTCACCGGATAGGTGTCAAGCTGCCCTTCAAGATTCTGTAATCGAAAGGAACTAGGACCCAACTTTTCAACAATTAAAAATGGCCCAAGCCATAAGTTTTGAAACTTGGTGTGGTCACCCTTTCCTTCGTGTGGTTTGTCCCACTTCAAGACGAGATCGCCTACTTCAAAATTCCTATCAGAAGCAGAATTAGAATCAAACCATCTTTTAATCAGTTGTTGATGTTGATCTAACTTATGCTTAGCTTGGGTTCTTACTTCTTCCAACTTCATCAAAGCGTTAATGCGGCTTTCTAAAGGGGGACAATCTTCTTCTTGGACTTTTTGTGACAATTGAAGCGAAGGAAGAAGAATGTGAGGTGGCAGAATGGATTCTCTTCCATAAATGAGGAAAAAAGGGGAGTTATCTATAGCGGCTTTGGGTGTTACCCTATCATCCCACAGTGCATTCAGCAGTGCATTGTGCCAGTTCTTGTGATTTTCAGCCACGGTTCTCTTGATAATTTTGATCAAGTTCTTGTTTGTTGATTCTGCTAAGCCATTGCCCTGGGGGTAGTAACTAGCATAATACTTGTGCTTTATTCATTTCTCCAAAGCGAACTCACTCATGTCAAGAGAGGAAAAGTATGAAGAGTTATCAAAGACTAGACAATCAGGGATACCAAAACGAGTGATGATATTTGAGTTTAGAAAAGCAATCACCTGACTTGTGTTAATAGTTCTTAGCGCGGCGGCTTCGGACCATCGAGTAAAGTAATCAGTGGCTGTCACAATATACTTGTGCTATTGTGAGGATGGAGGGTTAATAGGACCTATGATAT